>VMBQ01000255.1:219039-322820 GCA_007657795.1 Dreissena rostriformis
GGGGAGGGGGAGGGGAGGGGGGAGGGAGAGGGAGAGGGAGAGGGAGAGGGAGAGGGAGAGGGAGAGAGATATATTGTATATGTTCTATACATATATATTATTTATATAATAACAACCATTGCGTAGTTGTTTCCAAATATTTTCTTGTCAATGCCACCATAGAACATTAGACCGACATATTGCAACATAGTCCAAGCATTCAACGGAACCGAGTGTCATGGATACAGTCGAGAGAGTATCAATAAGAGAATTGGCTAATCCATTGCACGTAATAAATGTTGTGAACGCACATAATGCTATCACGTGCATATACATATAATACATATCGCGTGTGCACGTAATAAAAAAATACCACTCAATAAAATATGTCTTATCTTCAATGTATGTTACCGTCCAATAAACTTTTCGAATGTGTCGTGTTTAATATATAATTTTTATGAGTGAGTTGTGTCCAGTATGACACTATTGAAAACAACTTCTATGCATTTAGTGATTAGATTTTATAAAACACACATTTTCGTTGTAAAGCCCACTCCGCTAACAGCCCCTTAAATTACCAAATGTATAAATCCAACTTTCAGTTTACATTCTCCGCTTGAACTCACTCGTATTGGGTATGTATTGGTCGGGTTGCGAAGGTACTTTTAGTCGATTTACATGTACGCTGTAATGTACACAATTATTTCAGTCAATCAATAATCTATTTGTGAAAAACCGAGGGACAGTGTTTATCGGTTTAAACTTAAAAGTGAAACTAATCTCTTCTGCAATTTTAATGTAACCGAACGCGTTTTGTGATATGTTAAATAGTTCAATTTGATATAACGTATTCAGTGATTAAAGATGTTCAGTGATTATAATAACGATCTGGTTACTGACCTTTCATATGCGTTAAGGGCGGCTTCTATAAAGCAAGTATGATTGTATTGTATTGTTTGTTACTTGTGATCGTATTGGTAGTGCTCGCTTTATTTGCCAATCGATACGTAAGAAGGAGGCGGGTGCACCCCACACACAAAACCGTCTTCATCACGGGTGAGTGCTTTATTTGACGAACACGTTGTATATTGAAGTAGTATGTGTCTTCTCTATCTGCATCAAACAACAGCATCACAACCACATAAAATAATAACAACAACTACCACTTATACAACAAGAAGAAGAAGAACAACAACAACAACAATTTATATTACTATTTTTTCTTCTACTATTAATATTACTCCTATTATATATTAGCACCAACAACAAAAACATCAAGATCAGCAACAACAACTTCTACAAATACTACTTATACTACAACAACAATTAAAACTACTACTTCTTCTACTACTGTTGCTACTGCTTCTGCTACTACTTCTTCTAATACTACTGCTACATGTACATGCATGTCAAACGGCCATAAAACACATTTCCAATATGCAATCATAACAGAACCTTGGTTTTAAAAGTTATGCCTACAGATAAGCTCAGAAAAGTGTGCCTTGTTATCATTAATTGCCATTAATTAACGATATACAATTGACTAATAACGTCTTGAAAAATACGCCGTTCGTCTCCAAGTCTTATATTAAAGTGTCACGAGATATACATGTACATCATTACGCAATTTCATATAACAGGATTTTTATTGAGAACTATATGTTTAAAGTACATTAGATGGAATTGGACTAAAACATGGTTATTACTTTTGGGTTTCTATGGCCGACACGTTGTACAAGTCTATGATCATAGGAAGATACAATGATTCAAGAGTTATCCAAACGTTAGGCCAAATTAGCGTAATATATGACAGTATAGACGCGTTCTATAGGTACATTTATTACATGGCATTTACCGTATGATCTAGCGATTGACATGCAAAATCTTTCAATTATATTGCCTTTTCAATCGTTTTCTTGTTGCATAGTGCGAATATAATGGCCGTCCATCAATGTATTGCGGTAACACTGCTTATTTCTCAGAAAATTGTCAGAGATTCGTTCAAAGCTAGTTTTCGGAAATCTTTCTGATAATTCTACATTGCGAAATGAGTTCAATGAAATCATTTTCCGCATGATGTGTTTTGCTTAATCTTGTACAGGAATTAAGTATTTGAAGTATGTACTGTTTTAGGATTGGCTCCTTTTTGTGTACAGTTTATTACATCTGGAATTTAGTTCAATCTATAACATGAACCATTTCAATTTCATCTCTATATAACACACCTGTAGGCGACATTAAGCAGACTGTATTGTTTTAAAAAGGACATAATCCTTTCGAAATTTTAATTTTGTAAATACGTATTAACTCTCCATTGAAACGTTTCATATCAATATTAAATGAAACATTATTTGTATTACATGCATTTAGTAGATCATATAATTGTACTGGTGAAAAGAAATCCGATTTCAATGAACAATACAAGATTTTATATTTTTACTGAGTGAAAATATAAGATAAGAAGAAGCGCATTTTTCCATTTAGAACATCCGTCTAGCACTGTCAGTAACTTTTTCTGACAATTGACTATGTGTATAGAATATCCACAAACATTTGTTTTTACCATAAATCAATGGAAAATATAAGTCATAAAGCTACACATTCGCACAGAAAATGATATTTAATCACCATCGCACTTATTCACTCGTAGTTATACAAAGAGTATGTATTCACTCTTAGCTACGTCACGTGTGAACATATTTTTTCTATAACCATTCGTGCAATAACACGCGATTATAGACCGAAATCAACACATATACTCCACACAATGAATCATTTTGAATGTTTTCACACTGTTATAACATCCTCCATTGATCTTCCATTGTGGAATCGTGCAATTGGAGGAAGTGCAAAGTAACAGCATTTCAACAATATTAAGCTTGGACGACAAAGAGGATGTTTGTATAAAGGATTAAAAGGAAAATCTTTATACATCTTCTTATGATTTATTACACTAAATTTTTACAGGGCTGTAAACACGTATTGGTGTTATAATTTCGGGTAAACCTTTTTATTTTGTATTTTACGTAGCTCATACAAATACATTCAAACTTCACTGCTTTTTTCCCAGGATGTGACAGAGGGTTCGGGGAAACGCTCGCATCAAAGCTCGCTCTAACCGGGTACCAGGTGTTCGCAGGATATCTGGACGTCACCTGTGATGGTGGCTCGCGTCTGAGGAAGATCTCAAGCGTCACCGTTCTCCAGTGTGACGTCACCAATCACGCTTCAGTCAGTGCGGCAAAGCGTCTCTTGAATGACCGTCTGCAAGATCAAGGTGTATATATACTTGTTCTAATACACATCTCTCAATAGACTAACTCCTGAATGCGCTTGCTTGTTGAGAAAACAAAAACAACAACAAAGAACATACATACTAAGATTGTGTTATAAACCAACTGACCCATTCGAATTCATTTAAAATCACATACCGTTTCAAGAATTTGAAAGAAAACATATTGAAACACTGGGTCGACATTTTCTGCAGCTACGGATAAGCTTATTTTTTTTCTTCAAAGTAGCTAAGATAGTGATGACAATTATATTTGCGTTGACGATTCAACGATCTGAACTTTGGTGAAAATAAGACCAAAATGTCTTCTTTGTAGACAAATGCTGATATAACACTAAACAGACGTATAGGACTTAGCCTTATTGGTTTCTAGCACATCGCCAGATCCCTAAAAAGTAGATAAATGTCCTCATTTACATTACCGGTTGCTCCATTTTGATGTAATTGTACATAATATATCGTGGGCTCGGGAATAATAGTTAAACTCTATCCAAATCACATTCAATTAACATCACCGAATTCGGGCAACGATTTGTTACAAGTCTCTTTATATAGCCGCTGGTTTGCATTTTGGTCTCATGAAGCGGCTCAGAGAAGAAACCGAATCCTTTATAATTAAACACTCTGGTTAATATGCGATTCCTGTATTCAATAAGAAAGGCTTTTGTGTCAGAAATAGAAAAAACAACAACAACAAAGACGGTAGGTTTTCCATGGATCTGTCGACCCGACATCTCGATTCACGTTGTTCAATTGTTAAAAAAAGATTCTGCTTTGGTCCTCCGGGACCTTTCTGGGACCCAATACTGATAGCATAAAGATCACACATGATGCGTTATGAAGACGCTGACTGCGTAAAGACTTTCAGCGCGAAAATTTAAATATTAAACAGTATACTGAAAATAATGTTATAAGCATGTACAAGAGCTAATTAAAAATTGAACCCTCGTTCAATTTACTTCTGCGTCTTGTGCATTAGGGGATCCATCCCCTTAGCGCGATCAAAGCGCATAAATACTTAGCGTATCGATTTATTGACTTACAGCTTGCAAAGTCAAGAAGAAGTTCCATTAATAGCAGTTCCGTTAATATCACTACTAAATCCTGTCTGATCTCGGCATATCTCATCTGTGTATAATGTCGCATCCCCCATATCTACTTCATCCATTGTGAAAGTCTTACTTAGAGGGTATTTGATGACACTTGATGTTAGCGACATGGTTCTGCGTTTGATGAAATTTGACAAGATACTATGAAAAGATGTATACGTCTTTAGGAATGAGTAATATATCTTCCGGTTTAAACTGTTTTTCTTGTCCAAGTACAGTCAAGTTGTCCAAAATGTATTTTATGCTTTGGTTAGTGCATTGTTCGGAATATATATCGCTTGCTGGTAGTTTTCCCAACGCCGTTCAAATAACTAATTGTTGAATGTTTGTTGTATACTATGCAAGACTTTAAATTATTAATTACCCACGTTGCCGGTGACGGTAAAACATGTAGTCACACCATATACATACATCGTCTAATTAGTCTTACGTTCCTCAGTAGTATTTTCCTTGAAGGGCTTATACAGTAAGTAAGTAAAGTAAGTAAATCACAGTATGTGATAACTCTTTAATATTCGTCATTGTGTCGTAACTGAACGAACAATAAAAATGTATCCTTTTTCAATAAGATACATCTAAGAATATTGTATTTGCTCGTTAAACGTCTCTGGGCGCTGGTGAATAATGCTGGTGTCGCCGTGTTCGCGGAAACCGAGTGGTGCAGCATGGCTGCCTAAGAGAAGGTGCTGGGTCTGAATCTCATGGGCACCATCCGGGTCACCAAGGCGTGCTTGCCACTGGTGCACAGGGCAAAGGGCCGCGTGGTCAATTTCGCGAGTCTTCCCGGTTGGCGAATACATAACATGAGTTGATATTACAAAAAAAAAATACGAAGCTGAAATAGTAATTCCTTTTTTGTAGTACCACGTGTTGTCATGTTATAATGATTCCGCGAAAAGGACATATATTTGTGTTTGTTAAATGCGTGTTGTTTCTTTCATTGACGATGTTTTACGAAATGAGCAATACATTCATAATGGTCCATCATGTGATCTCACAAATCGGAGAAGACATACAGTTTGATATGATAAATTATTGTACCAAGGCGAACAAATGCTTTTTCTTTATTGTTACAGGTCGTTTTGCACTTCCGGGTTTTACGGCCTACTCCGCCTCGAAGTTTGGCTGCATTGGTTTTACTGACTCCCTTCGTCGAGAGATGAAGAAATTTGACGTCAAGGTCAAATGTATAGAACCAAAGTTGTATAGGTAAGTCATCAAATATTTACGAAATAAAATAGTACCTATTTAATGTATAATTAATCGGTTTTAATTTAGCAAATGTTTTTTTTCAAAATACTTTGAATGTTATGTTGTTTTGTTTTAACGCTATAGTTTATGATATCTTAAGGGTCAGTATTATATAAATAAAACATAATAACAACAATAAAGTTTACAACCTATTTCTCAACAAAATAAAGCAAATGCTATTGTCAACATATAAAATACAGTTACTCGATTTATAATTTATAATAACCATTTTATTACTAATTACCTCATATACAGTCTGAGTTGCTATGCTTATTATGTCATTTCGTGGTATTGTTATAAATTGAATTGACTTGGTGAATTTAAGGTCTATTTTTATAAATGAAATTGTTAATCTGTTGTTGTACGGGTAACAAATGTTAACTTGTGACAATTCTTTCAGCATAAGGACAAAATACACAGAGTGTTCACGTGAGGTATAATAATTTAGTATGTGACTACGGTCACCTATTTTTCATCGTTGAATTGGACACATCTTTTTTGTTAAATGATCATTCGAAATATGAACATGAATATGAAAATAATATTATAACAACGCCATGCACGAATTTATCACTGTACAATGTTCATAACAATTTGGAGCACGTCATGTTAGATAATTGTATTCATACAAACAATTTTCAAGTTCGGACAATAGTTTTTGAAATAGTTATCTGTAATTTCTGTTTTCGTAATAATTCGTATCACAAATCTCCAATTTTTTTTTATCAGAAAGATGATTTCGTTTCAAAGGGTAAACACTTGTTACTCAATGTCTTCCGTTTATGGCAATTTCAAATCGTCATTATCATGACAAGTGTTGACCAATAATGATAACGCATGACCTGGAAGCTTATAAATGATATTAGCCGCGTCATGCGAAATTGGGTCGTATGCCATATACGGTTGCGTAGTCCGGTACGAAGCCACCCTTTATAGCGGATACTATGCACAGGTAGCTCCTGAACACTATGCACAGGTAGCTCCTGAACACTATGCACAGGTAGCTCCAGAACACTATGCACAGGTTGCTCCAGAACACTATGCACAGGTAGCTCCAGAACAGTATGCACAGGTAGCTCCTGAACACTATGCACGTATGGAATGGGACCAAATTTCGCATGACGTGGCTCATATTTACTAGATGCGCGGCTATATTGGCACAACTCTGTCACGGTAAATATTGTAAAGCGATTATGCGTTACAGAGACAGGAACTGTTAACGACATTCTATTTATACACGTGTTGCAATTTCATACTTTAAACATATTTCATTCAAAAACGATCATATTAATATATTAATAATCATTTTCGATTTGTTGAAAACAGTTTTCATGTGTTATATTAAATTATATTTTATTATTATTCTAAAATCGTATGACTCACAAATTTGCATCTGATGCTTCTTTTTATAAATACCTGACCGAGGTCAGTATATAACAAACAAAGATAAAATTAACATTAACATTTCGATCGTAATTTATATATTAAACGCTGATTTAGTGCAGAACTGCAATATCTGATGGCGACTTCCACGTGGAGACTAATCATCAGATGTGGGCAGAGAGTGATGACGTCATCAAGGTCGATTATGGCGACACCTACTTCCGGGCATTTATCGAGACGATGCTCACACATTTGCGATACTCCAGCCGAAAGTTTACCCGTACACGGGCTACGTGCCTAGCCTCAAGGTGCAGCTTATGAAAGACGCGTTGTTGGTGCATTGTAATCTTATACAGGTCCGCGGAATAATGTCTGCCACAAGTGTTCGGTGTGTGCCTTTCTCCATGCGGAAGAAGAAGACTGCTTGATTGTCCAGGAAGAACCTCTTGTCATTACTATGCATAATCAAAATACAGAAGTTTGAAGCGAAGAGACAATATGCCGAAGACACAACCTATGATTGAAAGCAAAAGAAACAATATGCCCAATAATGTACACAATTTTAGTTTTTCGTTTGCTATTTTTATAATGTACTTTTACATGAAACAATTTGTTAATTATGATGTGTACTTGAATATTTTGTACAAACTATTATGTGCTTGAATGCGCATCCCTCAAACCACACTCCAGACAAACGGACATAGTGACTTATTTCGTCTGTGGCGATGTAAGAAATTCCTGGAAAATAACATTTAATTATTTTAAACAAAATAGTTCGAAACCACACACCAATTCATTAACATTTCAATTCTTGAGTGATAATGTATCAGCTTTCTTGATGAATAATAGTTGTGTCGATTCTGAACAAAGTCTGATAACATTACCGCTTTTCTTTTGTTTTTTCCACAAATCACGTTTTGTACACCAGTCAACAATAATATAAGTAAAGAGTTGTATCACACGAGTAAGTATGAAGAATGAAATAAAAATAAAGCGGTTGTAAAGCCCCAGTCCCATACAGATGCCAGATCAACACTGTTAATATCCGGGATGATCCAGCACGTGAAACGTGTAGCCGCCGTGTTGTTCCGTGTCAATCCGTGTAGATCCTGGGACGTCCGGGAATATCCTTGGCGTTCCTGGAGGCCAACACGGCAGTTTGGGAAAGTTAAAAAGTTCCATATTGATCCGTGACGATCCGGGATGATAGCACCATCCGGGATTGTCCGTGTAGTTGCCGTGTGGGATCCGCGAACAGCGGTACGGGGTCCGGGGACAACCGTATTTATGCCTTAGTTGTCCGTGTACGTCCTTGACCGTCTGGGAACAAAATTGAGACCCCTGTCTTTCAGGGACCGTGGAGGCAGTTGTACCGTTGTTTCCTGTTTTACCGACAATGCAACATCGGCGATGATATGACGACTAAGGACACACTGATGCTGATGAGATGCCATCTTCTGTGGCAACAAGCGCAAGTTGAAAACAGTATCCTGATTGTTTAAAGCGAAGCTACGACAGAGAAGTATAAAATTTGCGACAAATATTTATATGAGCCAGTGAATAGAATGAAAATGAGAACCATCTGTATCAGAGAATGGCTCGTAAGACGACATGACCAGGTTGATTACGTACGGCTGATTTACGAACTCAAGAAAAAAAGACGCTAAAGGCTTCTTTAACATCCTGCACATGGGCTACCAGATAAACCATGAGATCCTGACTCGTATTAAGCAAAGAATCAAGACAATGAATATAACAGCAGAGAGTATTTGAAAGGCTGGCCTTAAGTTTGCAAACACCTTTGCGGTACCTAACATCAGGAACAGTAACAACTGTCTGATGTATGTTTTTTCGGTCGCACACAGAACCATCTGCGAGATCATCCCTGAGGTCTGCGATGCGTACTTGTAAAATTCGCTGAGGAACCAATGCACTGTCCTGAAACGCCAGATGAGTAGAATAGCATCGTAAAGCAGTTCGGCGACCTATAGCAGTTGCATTACTGTGTGGTTGTATTGGACGGGAAGCATATCGCCGTACATTGTCCTCGGTGTGGTAGCTCCTTGTACTACAACTTTTACCATTCCAAAATTAAAATGGCCTTGGTCGACGCCTACTACACATTCATTTGGGTAGAATTAGGCAGCAATTCTTTTCGTGATCAACATAGGGTTCTCATTGATCCAATCGGCCATGATTAATTCTTTTTTCTTCTCTGAAAGAATGAGGGACGTCTTCTTTTTTCTGTTGGCGTCAGTTTATGTGGGTGATGCTAATTATTGCTGATCTACTTGTAATTGTTATGGCAATCTTGATCTGGGCCTCAAGCGTGTTTCTTATTGGTTTGGTTGTTCTTCATTGGTGGCGAATGCTGCTCGTGACGATTTTTAGGGAACTGGAAGGCCCACTTTGAATTTACACTTCATTGTATGTGGCATTTTTACGTTTAACCTATGTATACGAGGTAACAACTTCGAGATTTAATTGCAGAATAATGGAATCACCGAAAAAAAAAAACTTCTTGTTTACATGTTATTGTCGCTCCGGCGCAGATCCTGTTTGGTTCGTATGAATGCCGTGTTAGTCCGTTTCGTTGTCGTGTAGGTCCGGAATGGTCCGTGTAGATACCGTGTTGGTCCGTGTTTATCCGTGTCTCTGCCGTGTATGTCCCTAGCTTTGCCATGACTGTCCGGGACAGTACGCGTGGGCGCCGTGTTGATGGCGTTTTGCTGCCGGGTTGGTCCGTGTGGATGTCGTGTTGTCATCGATTAGATCGTCTTTGGAAGACCGTCGACGCTCAAAAATCCCAAAAGGCCACGGATGTACCCGGTTCGTCCCGGTTCTTGATCCGGGGGATCCTGGGCGATCCGAAAATGCCGTGTCCATCCGTGATTATATGGGACTTGAGCATAACACTTTTCATCGAAATTTTACAAAAACATGTTTTTCACCGACAACACGATTAATTACCACTCACACTTAAAAGCTTGCGTGACGTATTAGCTTTGGCTTCAATACGTTTATGGTTCGAACCTCAAGTAAGGCATACTTGTCTTTATTTTATCTATAGCATTTGTATTTCAATAATTTGAAACTATTCCATTTATAACCATTGTGTAAGTAAATTCTTTAAAGTACCTTTGTCAAACATACGACAATCTGTGGGCAAGAAAAGTAAAATGTGCACATTATATTCATTTGTTTTCCACTATTACATGTCGACCTGACACAATGATGGACGACTTTGTTTTAATTTCAGAAAACAAAGCTCATATATCAAATGCAGATTCCTTCGTTAGACACATTAATGGATTAAGAGAATGTAACGAACAAGTCCTACAACAAGCGGTAAAGAATGTCACATCATCTTGATTCACTGATAACGTCTTACTTAACAGATATTACATTACAGGCGATGTAAGCGAGGTAAATGTGATTTTTTCGTGACATGAGCGTTTCCCGGAAAATCTAAGAGGGCTCGGGAATCTGAAATAAGTCATTTTTTTCCTAAAATTGTGGAGTCAATTATTCAACATATGTCATAACATGTATCTATATGTGTAAATATATAAGCGTGCATATCGGGATTGTTGTGCCAAAGCTATACATACTTTTTATGTGAATGCATAAGTGAGTTTAAACGGTTGTTAAATATACAATACAATAAAGAGAACATAATTAGTATATGCTTGATGTTTTGATATTATTTGTTCATATATTGTTAACAACACTGATAAAGAAATGTATTATTAACATTTACGGATATGATGAACGTTTATGACAGTACCAAACCAGAACTTTTCGTATTGACAAAGTCGAAGAGATTTGTCAGTCGATGGAGCGTTTTGATCAACAGACCTTTACATTGAAGGTATACTCATGGCTATTGCCAGCGATACACCGTGTTACATAGGTGAACATGTTATTATAATAATTCGAAGTTAAAAATTAGGTACCACTTTATCAATAACGCAAGATATTACACAAATGCAAATGGGCACTTTCATATCATAGCAATTATGCAATGCATACAAGGCTGATTGGTGTACAATGAAAATATTAGGAGTATTTCGTCAAACGTTCGTGTCTACTGACAGAGATGGACAAGCGTCTATATTGAATTCTAATGTACTAGTACTATTGAAGCCCCTCTCCCATATTGCGAGATGTATAACGAGTTTTATATACAGATGATATTTCGGCGTTTGGAACTCTTGTTTATAATCTATGTCCAAATAATCGAAAACAAAAACATGGTTACAAAGTTTAATTTCGTGTAATATTATCCATAAACGATTATATTGTACCAATGTATGTCTCTGTCAGGAATGTTGTGTTGTCTTCTTTCTATAATGCACATTGTTAGATCTGTGAGGAAAACATATCAAAGAATAAAGTGGTGCCTTTAAATAATCACTTTGCTTAACACTAAGAGGCTGATTATAGAAATGTTGTTTTAAAAGCACACAGCAACACAACACTGATTGTAAATGATGTTTTTACGCCTGAAGGCTTTAAAAGACGATAGTTTGTTAAGATGCCCGTTTGTGTTCTTAAAATATATATTCAGGAACAACATTGTGGTTTATTTGTCGATTCAATAATTTTTGTGATACATGAATCACCTCATTTGTCGAAGCAGAGTATCCGTTTAGTCGTTGAATCGGTACACAATCTGGTAATATAATAATATAATAATGTAATGTTATATGGTATAAAATAAATATAATTATCAGCTCAAAACCAACTTATTTCAAACGTCTAAACAAAGTCCTTATGAGAACTCGGATATTCATTTGTAATATTCCCGACGTGAACGGTATATTTACGAACACCATTGTACATTGTGTATGTTTATTAAAGAATATATGATATATTAATAAGTCATGTGACTTAGTTATCCGCACGCTTTAAAAAGCGTGGGGATATTGTGGTTATCTCCGCCGTCTGTCCGTCCGTCCGTCAAAAGTTATGGGGGTTGGGGTGGGGCCGGGTCAGACAATTTCACACATTTTACTAACATCATGCGGCGTAACTTTTGACCCAGGGGTCAGCTCAAAATTCCAAATAGTGCACCATATATATAAAATTTCAATTTAAGACCTGATTGTGGTTTTCGATTTAAGACCTTATTGTGCGATATGATTGAATTACCTTCCCTACACACCCACATAGTAATGTAAGGTGCCTTAAACGCGGGGTTGTATACAGAACCCGTTTTTATATTGACCGCGTAGATAAAATATGCTTTTGACACTTTAAGAAATGTATTGAATGTAAAACATAATTGAGAGATATTGAAAGATCTCAGTTAGAAACACGTCATAACACGTTGTTGGTATATGGTAATAAATTATTTTTTAATTGTAATGTTAAAAAAAAACACATCGATCAAATGGGTGTAAGTTAGATAGGACACATATTTAAAAAAAAACAATACAAATAAAATACAAAATGTTTCATTTACTAACGCAATATTATTTGAGTACCATACATGTTATTTTCACAGTTGTGTTATGTTATAAGGTACAAACGTACATGATGTACAAAGACATAATGAAGTTATTGAGAATATTTGTTTTTTATCGGTGGAATATCGATTTTAATTCACGAGTGATCATAGAAAATCTTATTTTCAAAAGTGGCGCAGACACGAGTTAAAATATGTTTTCTATGATCACGAGTGAATTTAACTCGATATTCCACCAATTCCAACACATTTGCTTGATATTTCATGCTTTTTTACCGTTTATTTACATTGTTAAAGAATTTAACTGGAGCATTTGGCTGGAATTATGACATCATTTTATCAAAAAAATGACGTCATTTCACAGTTATTTTTCACTTTTTGTAACAGTGAAATATCAGTTTTATTTCACTGATATTTCTCTATAAACTACCAGAAAGCATAAAATAAGTTGTTATTATTTATACGCTTCACAATTGTTTACTCAAATTTCATCACACACACTTGAACTAATTATTTTTGCATTAATATCGTGGGTTAAGTTTCTCTGTGACGTGTTATCGTGGCGTAAAATCTCATACCACCAGACATCAAACAATTTCTACCCTCTTAATGCTAAAAAATAAGGTGTTTTTCTGCCTAAAAAACATCGATTTCGGCAAATCAATGGCTGGTGATTAATATAAGATCAGGTTAATATAAATAAAGTTTTGTTCTGAACCACTCGACAGATAAAATTCATTTTAGTATTGAACCGTTTTTGTGTTTGCAATCAAAAGTTGTCAAAACACTGTCTGTCATCGGTGTTAGATGTATTTCGTAAAGGCCAAGTTACGTTAACGTATATGTTTTTAAACCTATCACTGCATTTTAAGGAATATCCGTATCATTAATAAAGTATGTTTCTTTTATATCATGGATACCTTACATTGTGATTTGAAAATCGACTACACATAAGCAAATGGGGCACTAGTATAAGTACCTTTATGTCACCATGGACACCTAATCAGAAAATCAACTACCAAACTAGAGAATGGGCTACTCGCATAACTTACCCAATACTATGGATAAAACTTAACATAATTTAAACAATAATCTTACATTATATTTTATAAACATTAGTTTTTTTGTTGTTCTATGTTTTTGTTTTGTTTTTCATAAACTCGATTTAGAATTTACATATTAATAGTCATTTTAAAGTAACACACATAGCTGCCAATTCCAGTAAAATATAAGAGCAAATTATTCCAAAGTTAATACGAATATATTTTTACAACTCCATAATTAACTGTATTCAGGAGTTGCATTGACCATACGAAATGTGTTCGAATTACTAACGTGTCTTTTGACAAAACACTTACTTGAGCAATTATTGATATATCACGTAGAATTATTCCCCTTATATTGTCAGAAACACGTTTGCTTTTAAGGTCCAGAAAAAAGAATCATAAGCAGCGGAACTTCAATTGGGAAATAAAAAAGTAAAATGACCAATACAAGACTAAAACGGTCATAGTTCGGACATAGTTTAATGTTCAAAATCAAGAAAATGTTCAATACGATTACATCGTATTAATTGTTTAAAATACTTCTATGAAAAGGATGAATACAACTATGCAACACGAGATAAAGCATACCATACACAATTGAAATACATAGTTAGAAAACTGTAAATCGTGGTAAGATTTGAAAATAAACTACCATGTATTTCGATGTGGAACATTGACGTGCTCAACTGACCACGATTGTAAATGGTTTGTCAATTTGCAAATCATTTATTTGATTATTTTTTTCCGCGACTAAGAATGTGTCAATCTTTTCTGTCGAAAAAAGGATGCAATCGGAATAATAGTGTGCATCCGCAGTTACTACAATAAACCAAACATTTGGGGGATGAATATCAAATTGCAAATGCTCTGCAAACAAAACATGTGATATAATTAAACAATGCAAAAAAGCATTTTTTTTATACCACATTTATATAGCGCCCTTTTCATACTCGAGATGTACGTTCAAAGGCGCTTTACATTTTTACCCTGATCACGGGTACCCATTTGTACACCTGGGTGGAGAGGAGCAGATGTGGGATAAATTTCTTGCTCAAGGAAATTTCAGTGGTCAGGGCGGGATTCGAACCCGGGACCTCTCGATCCCTAAGCCAGCGTCCTACCATTAGACCACTTCTCCCATTCCAGAATAATAGTTTCTGTGTTATACTTCACGAATGAAAAAAGCACTGACGGAGTTTTATAACATAGTGTAACGATTACATAAATTTGTACGCCGATTTTTTTCCTGATTTCTCAAGCAGATCTTATTTTCCATTATTTAAGAAAGTAATCAGTTAATTTATAATAAATACTGTCCTCTTGATTTCACACACAAGACTGAATGCCTTTCTGCAGATTAGTTATTTAAATTATTAATTCAAGTAATTTGCCCATTGTTATAATTTTTGTATTTTGTATGTTTCATTATGCATGTTAATGCAGAAAGAGTAAATTTAATGCAGTATGCAATTATATTTGAATACTGTATTAACATTCTTCTGCTTTTGGTATGCGAACTCCTTAGCTGTTATTCAAAGAAATATGATGATAGCTTTAAAATGGCAAAAATTGAATTTTATGACCTTTAAAGTCAAGCATATAAAGTATAATGGTAAAGCATAAACATTGTAATTTCATAGACAGGTTTGTTTATGTGCTAAAACATTGACCTTTTTTTTTGCTATGTATCGAATGTTCAGATACAACTAACCCTAGTATGTTAATGAATTAGATTGTAGTTCATTTCCATGTATACTATGAGGTTAGTTTTTATTTACACTTAAATGATGTGTGCATCAATCTGGCCAAATTGTAGCTTTGGGTGCACGCATACTGGTTTTAAACTCACAATGCTCTTTGTAGTGACCGTTCCAAGACGATGACTTCAGTTTTATAAATTGGTCTTTGTGTTTGGTGAGTGTGTTTTTAGTATCTATGGCAAGCATGTTATATACTACTACTTCCAGCATGACAACCAGGCACACTTAATTCATTGCTACAACTATAATTGCACATATTATTTTCATATGTTTTTAACAATTCGCTCTATTAAGCACATCTAGTCTGGAATGCTGCTAAGCTTTACCTACTAACCAACTGAGTACAGCAGCCGAAGGAGGCATTTTTCATCACTAATGGCCTTTAATAATTGCTATACCACTGACTAATTACTTATTGAAAATGACGCCATTTTGTCATGAAGTCTTATTGAAAAGCGTCACGAGATACTAGTATACATCATAACGCCGTTTGCTTTAACATAATTGTTCTGAAGTACTGTATGATTAAAGTACACCAGAAAAAGTTAGCAAAAAGTACTGATAGTTCATTTTTGACACGACTTTATATCGAGCTTTCTTTCAGGTTTGTAAGGCGGAAATGCTGTATTGTTTGTTGTATTATAATTGTTTGCTGATTAATCTCGACACAATTAGTCAATATTCATAGATGAATAGCCTTATTGTTGGAGGGATGACCAAACGGTATAACAAACAAATCGTCAAGAGGGCAGTATGTTGTATAGAAGCATGTATCACATGTAATTAACCCTTTGATTTGACGAGTGAAATGCGTAAAATGTCAAGCATATTTCCTTCCAATCGATAAGATTTGGCTCTGTGCTTATTTTTTGGTGGTTATACTTCTTATGTTCACGGAAATATTGTAAGCATTTTGTTCAAAGCTAGTTTTTGGAATGTGAACATTCATGAGTAAGTCTGTTGAGAGATGTGTCTTAACATAGTGTATTACACCTTCATTCACCTTTTAACAAAGAATACATATAAACATCTTGCGTTTTAACTAACTGACTCATTAAAAATCCTTGCAAAATCACATGCAATTTGATAATAATGAACATCGGTTAATAACATAGTCAGCGTTGCCTGCTCCTATGGATTAGATCGGGTTTTTCAAAAAAAAATTGGGATCGGTGTATAAATAAAATAATATGTGCGGCTGGTTAAGTTATCTAAACAATAATGAAAGTATGAATGAATTGACTCATAAATATACCTAAGCTTATAAAGACACTTAACTGAAGTTACCATAACCGTGCATCACATTCCAGAAAAAAATGCACGCACTTTAATGCACATTAATTTCACATTTTACGTCTTATAGTTTATCAATATTTTATAAAGTACTTGTTTGCGGTATGAACATGCAAGAGTATTTTAATTAACTAAAACAGATTTTGCACTTATAAACAATAAAATATGTAACGTAACTGTGTTTGTATTAAACTACTTTATTTCGACTTGAACAAAGTGACCATTTGTGTCAACAATTATTCCGTTCTAAAGAAACGCATTTCCATACATGGAAATACCCCATTACACAATGTAAACCATTTTAAGATATAAACAGTTTGTTCTTGCTTTCATAGCAAATCACCAGTTCAAAAAATGAAGAACATTTCCTTATTTGAATGACCAGCAGCTCAATTGATTTTCCATAGTTCCAGATACAGTAGTCTTTAAAGTTCCCTTAGACAAACAATCACAAAATCATTAACATGCTTGTGAGACGCATTTCGCGAGTATTATTGGCCCCATCGCATACATCATATTTGGAAAATGATGTCTGATAAGGTTATCTGAAGTTTCTGATTATATGGTTATTCGGATTTTGAAATCCCCATTAACGGAATTCGGATCGACGATAAAACATATACTATTTTTACTCAACTGTTTCCCTTTATGGCACATTCAATTATCATAATAAGTGTTGACAACACAGATAACGCATGCCGGGGGCTTCGTATTAAAGGTGGTTTCTAGATAAGCGTCTATATTCCACCAATGGCAATTGTAAACGCTCTATAGTAATGATGCGGAGCCAGACATATTCTACGAAGGCAATTTATTCGTACACTGAAATATAACTGTGTCGTTTTCTTATATTAAATGCCTGTATACACGTTCATAAAGTTATGTCATACTGATTATATAACAACTTTCGTTTACTTTTCAGTCACATACGAACACCATAATTATCTTATTTTCTATAGTGCTGTGTTGTAAAGTGTCTGACATTTGTGTTCAATATGCCGCTTATTAATTCGCTTTTTTATTATTTCGATTTACAGGTTTCATTTGTGTATGTTTAAACATATACAATAATGCATTATACTATAGTCAAACACAAGCAACATTTACATTTTATTGTTCATTTCACATATTTGAAACCGGTAGATGCGATAAACCAACAGCAATCATATGAGGAAAGAAAGTTTCAGCTATGTTATTTTAAAGAAGATAAATTACATTTTATCATTGAATGTACATAGTATCATGCTGTATTAGAGAAGTCCATTATATGATATTTGATCAAATACGATTGCGCTTATAGATTTATTCATTTCGTAGTTAACATATTATGGTTAATTGGTTAATGTTTTTTTGTTTTCTTAATTGACCAACGCTATCTTATTTTTTAGGATCTGTTGAAAAATCGCATTCTTTGGTTAATTGATATGTGCCTATATGAAATTGGATTGCACTTTATTTATTCCTTTCTTGTGATTTATATTGTCCTGTAAGACATTGAGACTATATTAATGATACGTATAATTTATTCTATGTATTGTTATACCCTTGTGTATACTATTGCGGCTTTTGTCTACTGTATTATTTAAAATTGTATCAGTTTATCAATTGAGGAACCTCACTATCTGGCTGTGATCTTAACGTGAATCAAATCAACAGATGTGGATCTTAACTGATGACGCCACCATAGTACATTATTACGATACATACTTATAGGTATTACTCGACAAGATGCTAACGAATGTGCGATAGTCGGAAGACGGTAGACGTACTAGGTTATGAACGAGCTCGTGGACGCGGTGAACAGTTTGCATCCGCAAAGGCATTAGGTATCTAGCCTCAATATGCAGCGTTTGATCGACGGTACATTGTAACCTTATACAGGAATGATTTAGAATACAGGTGTTCGCAGACAACATTCCATTATCATCAACGCATTTATGGCGTCAAGTGTAACAAGTAACAAGTGCCGTTGGCTGCATTATGGTAATATGTATAGGCTCACGAACGAATCCATATTTGATGGTTCTTTGTGTGATGCTGACATTTAAGTTGAAAGATTCTTCCGCTTGATAGATAATAACTATGCCGTTACGTAGTACATCAATGTCAGAAACATGTGAAGTCGTTCATATTGAATTGCATAGTATTTAAGCCAAAACATATACTTACGTAATGTGTAGAGAGAGGGAAGGAGGGAGTGAATAGCAATTGCCATTCCAGTGAAATACATCTATGGACTTTTCAATTAATATGACACTTATATAATCGACGAAAATAGATATGCTCACTGATTTCAATTTACTGTTACATTAAAGACTTGTCGACTTAACATTATAAAGGAAGACGTAATGACAAGTGAGGAAACATTTCCTTTTCTAACGTGTTTTTTCCAAATTGAATCAAATATTATCGATATAGGATTCTATAGTTCAAATATATGTTTTGCGTTAGAGGTAATGGTAGCATGTTTATACATATACATTTACTTTTTTATGTTAGAAAAAGGAAATACTATTAACAATATAGAAATAGAATAAATCAAAAAGCTGTGCCCTCTAATTATCCCTTTCTATGGCCTAAGGAATCTCATTATGCTATGTTGCCTTCGAAGAAAACAAGTTTCACAAGATTGATTGAAAGTGAAGATGGTTCGTCTGCGGGATATATTAGACGCTATGTGCATGCGCTCGTTAATTTTCTTCAAGTAAATATTCCGAAACATCATTACAGTTATTTTACAGTTCCAGTCTGTTGTGATGAATATATCACCTCATTTGGCACAATCAAGCACCCGTTGTGTGATTGATTCGGAACAAAAGCTTATAATATTACCACACACAGCAGATATGTTGTATGGAGTATTAAATGCTACAAACTATTAATGTAACTATATACAGACCGAGAGTCTCGATTATTCAGTCTATAATTAACTACACGTTCATTCAACGCGTTTCAAAGTTCGTGTTTTGGATACAAGTTTAACCATGTTTTAACACGGGTTTGATGTGATAATGCCATTAACTAACTGTTTTCCGAAAATTATTAAAACACCATTAAAGAACAAGCGTTGATGATATAGCGAATTTGTATTTTAAAAGTAAGAATTCGCCTTCAATACAAACATCGTTGATTCGCCAGAAGTAAACGTGGGTACGAATTTATTTTAACTCCTTGTTTTGTTATGGAGAACATGTGATGCTATACAACAGTTGGAACATTTAACTTTGCGTAGGATGTTCTTGAGTGATCTGGGTGCGGTATTACGACATGGGAGTTATATATTATGTATGTTTGAATGTCCGTTTTCGTATTGTTGTTTTTTTTATTCATGTTTTATATTGAAAACAATACTCATATTCATCAACAACTAGTGTTATATTCAAAACCAAAAGAAACAAAACGAAAATATCAGCATTTGAAGCAACTCATTTTATAAAGTAAGATGCATTCTTTATTTATGTTCTTACGAACTAAATGTTAAATTGTCCTTCCAATCGTATATGACAGTTAATGAATTACTATAACTACTTTGTCAAGTGTAGAATTGTTTGTGATGATCATTTGCTTTAGCAGAGGTACATAAAGCGTTGAGATATATAAATGCGTCAAAGATACCTCAAGAGATATCATAATGCTACGGTGCTGGTCTGAATAAAAATTGATGAGTAAAACGATACTTGTATTGACATGCATTCCGTTGTATTGCTATTTAATTTGAGTCGGGATGATATGCGATCAATTGAATTTTACATATACACGTTTTATTCTGTACCAATGGAGAGGCTGTTAGTTCTCTAAAACCCACCTGCTTTGCATATACCATTCTGAGGCGATGATTCCAGTTGTTTTCATTTTTGTGCGTTTGTTGTGCACGTGTATGTCTTGTCTCCTACATTTATCATTTGCAGTCGATGCGTTTATGATAAGTCCTTATCGGACATACGAAAAGTAAGCCAGAGTTGCAACATTATCGCTGTATGCGTTTTATCATTTTATTTGAATCAGTGTGAATTAAAGGTCTAGTATGGGTCAAACAAAAAGACGCGGGTGCTACATAACATCTAACGCAATGTGTTTATTTAATATTTGAAATCAATGTAATCAAGTCCCCAGCTACCGGCATTCGTTGAGTAAAAACATTTACGCATCGAAATATAGTAAATATACATACCTTGTAATGTTCACATAATAGGGCGCCGGACTGAAGTGTTGTATATACTCTTTATGAAATAATAGTTTCATGTGGAAGGTTTTTTAAACGACGTTTCCGTTTATTTCATTTATTTATTTTTACATTTGCTGTTTGTCGATATAGTGATACACAATAATATTGAGGTTAATTCCCATGTTATTTCTGTTTAATGATATTTTTTGCAGAACAAAAACATATTAAAACAGTTGCTCACGAAAGCCCATTCTTTTGACCGGTATAAACACAACACAAAAATGTCACGCTTAAAGCAAATAATGGTTACAGCGCTGTATGTTCCGAATTATGTTGATGGTTGGTTGGGAAACAATTCGTGCAATACATATTCTATTTATTTTGATGAATGCAATAATATTCAGCGAATGTTCCATTTGTATTATATAAGTTCCTGTCTCAAGAGTGGAGAAATATACTGACGTTGAAAATGTCATATTAAATTCGGAGTTATGTGTATGGTGTTTTCTTACAGTTTGACACATGTTGTCTACAGAGATAAGTGTTGGTAGAGTTGTGTGCTTTATTTGAGATAAAATATCGAAATGCATTTGGGATATACTTACAGTGACAACCGTTCGTTTTTTATTTTCTTTATTTGTTGAGATTATTTGATAATGAGATATTTAATAGCTAAGGCAATGCACATACTTGTCAAATGGATGAATTCCCTTTGGAGTATTGGATACGGTGTCCGCCACTCAGGATTTAAATGTTAAATTTTTAGTTTAAGAGAATTCCACACAACCAGAAAATATATTTGAACTTGAATTTATTTCAAAAAGAGAATGTTACAAATTGCCTTTAATTCAGGAGTATTGGATTAAAGTTTAAACGGAAAATAATTAAGACCTATCTTAAGAGATATTCAAGAATATAGTATATGCAGCTGATGGGAAATTGGTCACGCTATTTAAATAAAAAAGTGCATGATGCAAATGCAATTTTCTCTCCAGATAATGTCACTGGAGTATCAGTTTGCCAATATAGGGATTGATGACACTAAACAATCATATGGACCCTTCATATGTTCCGTAAAAAATAAAACTCTCATGTAGATCATTAAGTTTAATTATTATGTAGATAATGATAATGTCATAATCATGATTTTAATATTGTTTCTTGTTAATAGCATACATGCACGATATTGGCATGGAATGCCGAAGCAAATGTTTTCCGTAAATACAGATATTTCTGATATCAAACATTAGATCTGACATGCTACAATAGGTCTGACATTCTACAGCAGATCTGAAATCTAAAATCAGCTCTGACATTCTAAAACAGATTGACACGCTTCATTATATATGCATTTTTATAGCAGATTTGACAGTGACATGTTAACATGAATATTTCTTGTAGCTATGTGATACATCTAACAGTTTGGAATTGACATGCATGATAAAACCTTGTATTGCTTGATTTGTAATAATTATTATTTGGGGCAATTGAAAACACATGTTCTGCTGAGCAAATATAAGTGCATGTTTTTACATTCACACTTTTATTATTACATTTCTGCACTCATCGTTAGTTGCCCACGTCTGACCAATCCCGCTCCCGGTCATTCATCGACCGTGGAGCATTACGAGCATGTTTAGTGTCTGATCTTTGCGTTTCTTATCAAAATGGTTTAGTTCATAGTTTTCCAGCAAGCATAAAAGAACAAAATATCGAGGCATTAAGTGACGTTGATATAAAGAGATTCACTAATCTCTTAGAAGAACGTTTTGTCTTTTTTTAGCACAAGAACAGGCGGAGAGAAAAGCCATGCATATCTAAATTATTTCAGTTTATTAAACATGATAAGTGCACCGTCTTTCGCGTTTTCATCATCAACAATTCACTCTTTTGAATCATGAAGGAACGTTGTAAATACTTTGAAATCATTGGGGTCTAATGCTACGTTCCTTGGACAAGATCATGCTGAATAATCAGACTTTTTAGCAAGAATGCTGGATTTCAAATATTCTTCGCCAGCAAGTCTGCTTGTTGTTCAGAAGTGGCTTTACATGATTAGGGCCAACATCTCAATTAAACTTAAATTGATTTGGTTAAGCAAATACAAGATTACACTGGTAATTAGTATTCGTACAATGAGTATCGTTAGTTATAGTTAATGATACCTATAATAACATCATCGTCGGACATAACACCATTCTGTAACACTGCGGTGTTATGAGGCCATCTCAAGATTACTTTTATTTCTAAAATGTTTAAAATGTGTCGTAAAAAAAATGTTTGCGCTATATTGTATACAAAAAAAGCTTAAATACAAAACAAAAATAAAATTGTTATGTTATGTGGAAGTACAAATCTGGTCGTTAATGTCGTAATATTTTAAGATACGTGTGTACATGATTATATTTAGTTTTGTAAAACTTTAAGTGAACAAGAGCATACGTCATTGTGTGAGTGGTCTGGGAATGTATTAGAAGTTCGTTACAATGTCCAATATCCCAATTACAGTAACAACAATTAAAGCTAGTCCAACTAAAGTGAAATAACTGTTTTTATATCGTAACGTGTTTCGAAATTTTAAACAGTACTAACCTTCAAAATATAATATTCGGCCAACGTAGAAAGGGATACTTCTACTTTGTTTGTTTAGAAGTGTGTAGTAACAAATACAAACAAGGGAAATATGTTAAATACCTAATATTTTGTATCAATAACAAACTGTAGCGACTTGTATATTTTGTGTAAAATGGATCTTGATAAATATATTAAATACGTGCATGTTTATCATTCTCAGACTGCCGAAAAGTTTAAGACAGGAATTAATACAGATATAGGTATCGATGATGGGGAGTACAATGGTTACAATTAATGCTGCTGGCATGGGCGTGAATAAAAAGTGTGTTAACAATTTCATAAACTTCATTCCGAAAACAGTTGTGTACAGAACTTTGTTAGAGCAGGTGGAGATTGAATTAAAGCAATCAAACAAGTTGTTTTTTGGCAGACAGTGTGAAGACATCAACAGTGACATGACACATTGCACAAATAATGATCCTGACTTACATAAATGTTTTATTACATGCACAAAATACTTATTCTGGAAAGGCCTTCAACGCATGTGTGGTGTGATATTTGTGAACAACTATGTGCTTCTGGCAATCACGGCTATAAATTAAACAGGTTTCATGTTTCAAAAGCTTTGACAGGAGAACGATTATTTATACAAGCTCTTGACGTTCAGACAGTTCCAGCAGCTTAAGCGTTGGTATTTGATCGAATTATCATTAAATACATGCTTTTTAATATTTTAATTTTAAATTGTCTTTGTATTATTCATGATGGAACTTATGACATGAAGTTAAAAAATACCTAATTACATTGATTAAACTGCACTGTGGTCACAACAGAAACTGCAATATCCCCGATTAGTCTATAAATAATCGAACTTAACACAAAGAGGTTGCCGTGGCGTAGTGGATATAGTGTCAGGCTAGCGACCGGGAGGTCACGGGTTCGATCCCCACTGGGAGCGTTCCTCCGATCTCCCCTAAAGACACCAAGTACTGGTTGTAGTCCCAGGAAACGGACTCGAGAGAGTGTCAATAAGCCTAAGGCTTTTGACGAAATCGAGCTAAAATAAATAGGTTTCAACTACACTAACACAAAGATAGTTCAGTCGTCTTATTAGATCATGGCCTGTATTTACGACGAAGAGAACAGAGTCAGTATAGAAGTAACGAACACCAGTGCCTGTTCAGCGCTAAACTGGTCACAAGCCAGCTGCCATCACCTGTCCGTACTATTAGGCGTAAAAATCGTCCAACAGTATTATCCGACGATGTTATTCACTTTCCTTCACAAAATAAACCTTTAAATGGCGCCCCTTTGTTGCATCAGTTGGTTTCTTGTTGTTTATTGGAATGAAGCAAACACTCAAGCACACGAAACTATATGAGTCTCATACTTCTCATTATTGAACGTTAATATAATACATATTTATATAGATATTATAATATAAGAATGGTAGCAGAACTCAGATTAAATGCACACGTTGTAGTGTAACAGTACGTTTTAAAAAAGATTACACTCTTTCTAACGTTTGTCATACTGCAATATACTAGTATACACGAGCTTCGAATATCTGATAAAATGATTGTCGCGTTTTGACCGAGGGCAATATATACACCGGGCTTGAATATCTGATAATAAGATTGTCGCGTTTTGATTGAGGCAACACACAACTCATCACAAATTACAAATCAAGCTTGTTGTATGAAGCAATTAGTGGGGACAGTGGTCTAGAGGTAGGATGCTGGTCTAGGGATCGGAAGGTCCCTGGTTCGAATCCGCTCAGGGCACTGGATTTGTCTGAGCAAACAATTAATCATACGCCTGCTCCTCTCCAACCAGGTGTATAAACGGGTACCTGGCTGCCTACTGCGTCATATGTAAACGGACGACTTAAATCACAGTGATAGGGGGTAAATGTCGAAGTCGGTTGAAGATGCATACATTATTGAAGCAGACTATAAACCGCACCTTTAACTTTTAACCTGTATGTAGGCTGTATGTAATCTGCTATTTCTAAAATCCTTTATTTCATTTCTTCCAAAAAGTTGCAATAGCAGTTCATTAACACTTTAAGCGCTTTCAATGTTATGTTTAATCTATTGTTGCATGTTTTGCTATTTGTCGGCGCTACAACTTGCATTATCAGGTAATTTCATTTTTTTTGCATACACAAATTGATTTTTTTTTAATACTATATTAAAGTGAATTGCTGCATGAGCTTCATATTTATTTACATCAACGCGGCGTCTTAAAACGCCTAATGAGCGGTCGGATGTTCATTTGTTATCTCCTTTACCTTAAAAGTAGTTATTCTGAACAGCGTTTTACAAGGTTGATGTATGAAACATTATGGAATAAATGTGTCTTAATTATGTTCTGTTCTTGACACATTAAAAGGTTTATTGAATAAAAAAGCATAACATCCATCGAGGGCGCTTCAGACATAAAGATAGTTATCAGTAAGAATATTGTCATGTACTTGTTGGCATTTACTAATTCATTCCTCTAATACTTTGACGTAATTTTCTGTCATCTTGGAAACCTTACTAAAAATAGGAAATTGACTAAACATTAGCGTATGGGGTACTCGTATTACTTCTGCTAATATAAAAGACTAAGTAATGCACCAATTACATATTACTTCACTTCTTTAAAACACAATATTTTTTTCAAAACATGTATTAGATTTATATTAGATATACAGAAAAAAGTTATTCTTTCAGTAATATATTTATAAATTTGATGGACATCGTATTCTAAAATATAACCACTGATGATTTCTTCCGTTAATGCGTTTTTGAAGCCAACGGGGAAAGTAATTTAATACAACGGGAAGATGTGTGGATTACATAATCAGCAAAATAAATACCAAACGATGATTACATACCATTTGATAAAATATTTGAAAGCGCAAGGTTGTTGATAAATAGTATGATTAATATTTTCACAGATGCAATAGCGCATTCAGTGAATAAAAACTTGCTTTTCTAAACACACAAAATCAATAACTTTAAACTTAAGAAAAACAAAATTCGCACAAATTCAACGACGAACTCATCAACACCCCAATCAACTTGTTCAAGATAAAATCGTGATTAAGGTTCAACAATAGTGAATCATTGATATTCGTTTGTATTTCGTTGCACAATTTATTCAATTTTGTTTGCGTTAATATTGCATCAACTCCGACTACACGTGATGTATGTGAATAAAAAAAGATATACCAAAGTACGGTTGGTTGAAACAATTATGCACATAGTTCGCGAGCGATGTGTTTGGTAACGTCTTTATTATAAATTTATCAGTGTTTTCAAATGAAAAGATCTCTTAAATAAACATTTATTTGTATAACGTTAGATACTTACACGTAAACATAGGTCAGAATATATTGTTGAATTAAATGATTCACCATTGCTGCAAATGTTTGTGTAAACAGTTTTATTCTGTTTCTGTTGCAAACATTGACATAATAAAGCAGTGACGGATAAACTAGTTGATATCCGGCAGTAGATCACGTGACCGTCAGTACGTTTTCCTACGCGCCGATTAACATGTTCTAGTATACGACCTTTGAAATTTATTGATGCGCATCACGAATGTTATCGTTTATATAACATATCATCATATTTTGTTTCAACTTTAAAATATTTAACCGAACCAGCTTTCCGTATTTTTATTTTCATTCACCTGATAACGAAATTTATGACGTATCTCGTGTAACGTCATTTCGGTGACAACACATTCTGGGAAAACACTATGGACGTGGTGGTTTTTTAACAGTAACTTATTTGTTTAAAGCATCGAACGAATCCAAAACGAATTTCGGATTGTGTGTTTATCATGCATAATACGAAGAACAGACAATTGGAGTGTACGTCGTTGTAACTTCAATAAAATAAAGACTGTAAAAGTGTTGAGCAGGTCCTAAATGTTGTTATTTTCAGCCAAAATTTTGCTTACAGCTTTTCTCTTACTATCATCATGTAATGGAGGATTGAAGCACAGTATCATGGTCCTTTCATATTTTGGGAGCACCCCTTTGTATGTATATAATGTAAAAAACATATTTATTTTTAAGACAAATATTGCTTACTTTCTGACAAATGTACAATAGGTTACAAAAATATAATAGTTGAGCCATCAAAATGGTGAATGTGAATACCATATGCATATATTTTAAAATAAACGCAGCGGCCAGCCATGCAAAAACTGAACTATTAATTTTCGGAGATGTAATTAATGGAAATTACCAGTAAACGTTTCGGAAGCCCTCATAGCAATCTTGCTAGAGGCAAGTTCATAATAGAAATTTTTATTTTAAATAGTGTTAGGACTTCTCGGAACAGAAACTCCCTTTGTGTACTCGACGCTACAAAGTGCATGTTTCTGAAATGTTGACTCATAAAATAAGTTAAAAGCAACGTTATATGTGACGATGTGAGGTAAACGAGATAACACAAGTGTATTTCTTTTAATGTAAAATACATCTGTATCCTATTTACCGATATTAAACAGAAATCTTAAAATTTAACATGAATTGTAAAATCTTACGAAAATGCAAAGAAATGAAATTGAACCCGGGTTTTTATAATAACGTTATATTGTTGCGTTTTATTGGCACATACCTATTTAGGAAGTTGTTTTATTGGAACTAATGTGTTAATGACATAAACATCATTGGCTCCCGCATATTTGTTTATCTATTTTGACTGCGAATCAAAACGGCTAGGGTTACGTTTATAGCATAATCATCAATATCCTATTACCAAAAGCAATTTAGCATCCAGCATAACTGGGGTCAAAGTACACGGTATAAAGGATGTATTTCTGATTTAATTTTGTTGAATAATATGTAATGTTTTTTTCGTGTAAAAAAGTTAATTCCATGAATTATTGTTTGTTTTCTTTAACATAAGGCCTTTATATGTCTGAGAACATTCGTAGAACTGACATTAAGCACTCGTGTAAATGCCAAGTGTTTGTTGCTACAACCGAATTGCGTCTGTTTCCTATCACTAAGCAGTAACAAGTATTATTATCAGCTCAAGTATACCTATAAAATGTTCTGATAACAAACTGTGCATACGTGATACATGTCAAAGGGTTGGTAGACATACGCAGTAAAAACAAGTCTAGGCGGATGGATGTTGTTCAGAAAAAAAGTGTTCTGCTATTTTTATTGTCGAATATTGTTCAATAAGAATCATATATGTGTACGGATATAAAAACATGTGAAAAGCGCTAGTCTAATCGAACAAAATGATGAGCACGTTAGTATTCTACTTATACAGACAAGTTCTAAATGTGTTTGCATTTTTGCATCTATTTCATGTTTAAGCACAGTAATAGGATAAGGATAAATGTGCCATTGAACTCTTCCCTGAAAACGTTTCTGTTTCCCTTACCGTCTTCGAAGAAATCATTATCAAAAGCAGCTTATGTATACTTGGGGTAATGTAATCATTCACACATTTAATCTGTTTTAGTGTGCACAAATACACTTCGTGTAAGCAAAACAGAATAATTATGTAATCAACATACTATTTGAACGAAGGTCGACTGTTCTGTCCCTTAAGAAACTTTTCGTCCGTAACGACTTGAACGTTTACTATTTGTGAACACTATCTATATCAACATACACGCGCCGGATTGATGGAAATGAAAAAAAGATTATGTGTTGGAAGTTTGGTGAAGCCGTTTTAATTTTCTTCTTTCTGTTGAACCTGTTGACCGGATTTTTAGAGAAAAACACTTTCAAAGCCGTTGTCAGTAGGTAATATGGCTTTTTGTGAAACTGCACATCTAAGAAAATGACAAATAAGCCGCGACACTGTCAAGTTATTTATAGATGTAATTATATACTGAGACATCAGTGCACTACGTTTGTTGCAATTAACAGGCGTTCAGAATGTCAGCTACACATGTTAACCTAGAATGTAAAATGAATACAAAATCTAGCAGCGAATGTCTTCGTCGCAATATATTTTTCTGTTTGATTTGTTTTACAAACAAACGCGTCGAGATGAGAGAAATTTGTGTCTAAAATATTCAATTAAAGGGATTTAAAAAAATCAATAAAGACATTGTGTGTATGTTATTCGCATAGTATATAGCAAAAGTGAAACTCAAGAAACATGCTCAGGAGATATATTCTTGTCCGCTAGTCGTTAATGTTATGCAAATAACCGATTAGGCGCCTATACAATACAAGACAATACATACAATATGACATTTAACATAAAATTATGATTACAGCTTGGGTCACCACTTTTGAACGGTCCGTGCAAAATCATTATTGGTTTCAACCGGTTGAAAGAAACTTAAACATCACACCTAGCCCGAAATTTATCACAAAACATGAGGATTAAATAAACTGCATAAGGAGTAGAACATTAAAATTGGATGAAAGGAGTCTTGTGGACATGTTTCCCCTCCAATTTCTTTTATACATGGAATCGCATTTTAGCACGTTTTTATGCTATATATTTATGAGACAACTATTAGACGAGCCTTAAAAAACAGTACAAAAGCAAATGCAACTTCGATTTCGTTGTTGTTAATGTATTGCTTAATGATTCGGATATATTGGCACAAACGTCAAAACGAAACGGTAAATATACAAAAGCCGTCTTGGCAAAAACTCTGCTACCAACTCTTCCACTTAACGGCGAGTTATAACTCACCAGAACTCTTACATAAAACAAGCTCAAATTTGCTTCAGTGTGGCATATCAAAGCAAAGACTTTTCTGTATAAATCTTCCGAACATTCGTACTTATTGAAATTGCGCTTCGAACTGCGCTTAAAGTGAAAACTTTCTTTGCAAATGACTGTCGAACGCAGCGTGATTTATATTCCCAGATGACTTAACGTTTATCAAGAGACGGTTTAATATTTATGACCAATTCTAGAATGTGCCAGTTATCAATAATTCCAAACATGAAGATCTGTATTGACTAGAAGACGAATGATTTTATAAATGCTAAATAAATGTGGTGAATTGTATCAGAAAAACACAATTGAGCGACTTATACGGTCAGTTTGAAAATAAGACATACACACAAAATATCATCATTAATATTCAAAACAAATTTTAATAAAACATCTTTGTATAAGTTGTTAAAAATCGGCACTGGACAAGGTAATGCACTCGCTTCACAAATTGTATATTACAAATAACCATATCGGAGCATCTTGTTATTCAATTCTACGTTACTTTTGAAAGAAAATAATACAAATATTGGTATTTCTTGGCTCGTGAAGAATTCATTTTTTTATAAGGTTGTTCAAACAACTATGTATTCAGGGTAGAGGGACCAATATTTAACATTGTGCAAAGATGAAGATTCAGGCATCGGTGCTTCTGTTCATCTCCGGCAAGCTGTACTTCAGCACCCTATACATTATATGTTAGAAGATTTATTTTTATTGCTAAAGATATAGTAAATGTTTATTTCCTCTGGTAACCTTAAACTATATTTCATCAAGCCTCGTGTCCATATTTCTCCATATGTCTCTATAATAGTGTGCGCACTAATCAGCATACTGAATATATCCGCTTTAATCCGAATAAATATTTATAAATAATGAGTGAATATAACTTCAATTGTTTTTTTTTTAAGAATCACTTTGGTAAACCTAGTCGATAGACAAGCTTGGTTCTTAATAGTTTGATACTTGAGATCCGCGTTAAAACGCTCACGGAGCCATATTTTAGGGAGCTTTTCTCTATTTTTGGCTGCGTAAATGTATGAAAGTATACATTTTAAGCGTTTTAACATGTTTGATTTATTGTGGAAACATCGAATAGACAATAATAAAATGGGTCATTTTGCAACCTTTATAACACAATTGTGTTTAGGTGGTGACAATATGAAATAAATACTTACACCAAAACGGGCTACACAGAGTCGACAAGTGAAAGAGATTAAGGCTTATAGCACATATGGGTTTAATATGTTTAAACTGTAGCTTTTAATCACGTTTACTTCATAATAAAATCACTTAATGATGAACAACTTCGACATGATGTATAATGATCATATTGGTCGTTCCAATGCAATTGACAATGTTGAGGACCAGAAATGGAACCCAATCTTGTATTTATATTTTAAACAAACTGCTAAAATCTCCCCAGTTTTAAATATTGAAATAATTGTGGAAAAAGCAACAACAACACAACAAGCTGTTGATTGCTGCATAGGCACGTACCCCATGACCAATGATTGTATATAATAACATAAAAAAGGTTTATATAGCCTTAAAATCGTAATTTCCGTTCGCACTAAAAGCACAGGAAATTGTGTTAATGATGAATGTCTTTAGAATGTTAATGCCGACGCACAATCATTCCGTCTTTGCTTTATTTTCATCACATCACTGCCTATTGTGAACCCTAAACAGAGCCTTTTCACCTTTGGAACAATCTTTCTGCTTTTATTCCCGACATGTCAGACGTTAACATAAAGCCCAGACGAAAAGTCTCGACACACGCATCTTGGGAATCTGTTCATCATTCAACAGCCGCCATTCTGTTTTCCTAGTGTTAATAAAAACTTTTTGTTTGTTTTATAAGAAGATGTTTTAACACTAGAAATAAGTGAAACACCGCCCCCCCCCCCCCCNCCCCCCGCCTCCCCCACCCGATGGCTTGGAACATTTTCGGATTTTGTTTTATAACTAGGTCGAACGTTTATATAATGATGGAGTTCTGAGAGCGATTCACACAAGAAGCATCGAAGCATACGAATTTGGAATCTGTTACATCTTTTTAACAGCCACCATTCTGTTTCTTTATGGATACTTAAGACATTTTTGGTTTTATGAAAAGATGTATTCATTCAAAAGCACATCAAATCAAGCATGCGTTATTTCATAATTGTAGATTATTATAAAAACAATATATACACAGGTTTTGAATTGATGTTATCAATTAACTGCCTTTATCTCTATCATTTTTCATGTGAAACATTCTGTTAAGGTCATTATCACCAGTGGTAGTCTATATACATTCAAACGATGGATGTAGTTTTCTTGGCTTTAAGTATATTTTTTTTTCTTAAGTCTAAGAATGGGTCATTGAATCTCGGTTGGTGGTCTCGCCGTCATATCTAATGTGTTTTATTTGCCAAAACGTAGTTCAACAAAAGACTTGCGGAATGTTATCAATACTGGATACGTTCTGACATGCGATGTTATCGTTAAAAAGAACCCAATTGTTACCGTTGGAAGAACAAATAATTGTAATTGTTATCTTTTAGTACACTAGAAGTACAATCTTATTTATTGTCAGGATAGGCTGTAATAGAAAAATGACTTTCGATATTAAAAATCAATGGCGCATTAAAGTTTGACGTTACTACATGAGAAGATATGACAGGTTCGCGACATTCTCGTGTAAAAACTGAAATAAATGATTAAATCGAAGACAATTCAGAGTGGACGCATGACCAAAGTAGATAAAGCACAATTCCGCTTTCAGTGCTATAGCGAGTTTATGCGATATTAATGACAACATTTGTTCTCTCGAAATCTTAAAACAACATGAGAATATGAACAATCACTGTTATACACAATCACATAACAATCTTTGTAATATTACCATTAACCAAATATTGTTAACTTGCTTGAAATAAATAACATCCAATTTAACGTCGATACCGATACATTTACTAGTATTTATTGCAGAACCAAAATTGTGTCTATGTGTCTTATAAACGAATTGGCACAGACAGAATTTCGCAACATTGTGCATGTTTTGTGTACATGACGGAGTGTTTTTCTGTACAGCAACATATTTATTTGCAATTGTATAAAACACGACTTTGGATTATTTTCTTGGTCTTCTTTTTCTGAACTTATATTTTATTGTGTTATTTATAAACGTTCATGTGGTGTTGTTTTAGTGAAACTATCTTATGTACTCGCGTGTACATGGATCAATTTCTGGTCCTTGTTATGGAAACCTGAACTTAAAATTAATTTCGCGAAACGTCTAAACGTATGATAATTGCTAGGTGAAATTATTATTACCGATTATGTTTAGTTTATTGTTATATTAGTGGCGTTATGGCTCGTATTATTTTCAAGCAATACTTATCTGGTTTAAGTTATGTATGTCGTCGAAAGGGCTTAATATTAGTAAAAACTATACAAGTTACTTTAATAAAATTATGAAACAGCATGTGTATTATTATTGTTCTGTTAAATAATATTCATGGCACAGGATCTATGACGTATCTGCATTTTATGAAATATGAGAAAAATACAGATAAGAAAAGAAAGTGTAGTGGTGAAATAGCCATAAGTAGTGTTGATTTAGTTCAGTACATGTACAAAGTAAACAAAATCAACACGTTGTGCCTTAAACAATTCCTTGTGAAAGGCCTGCATGATATATATTTTATAAATATTGTATTATATGTGGATAATCGGCATACGATAACATAATAAAACGTTTGTAAAGATTAGAACATAATTGTATCACTAATATAGAGTTAAATTTACGCACACATATAAAGCCGAAAGGTAGCTTCGTTTCTTTCGCTCTCAAGCGACTCGGAATCGCAAGTTTAACAACAAATATATTTATTGTCATTTTCTAAAGGTTTAAACACATTCGCAAACAAGCTTTACGAGGAAACACAAATTGCCTGGTCATGATTTGCATAACAATCTGAATTGTAATATTAATTTTATTAAAAATTTAAAGTACTTGACATAAAGCAAAACATGCACTGACAAGGCCAATTGTATATAACATACAGTTGTTAATAACCAATGTATATGATTTATGTTCATTTTGTCGTTGTTTTTTAATTGTCAAGGTAAAACTTTGTCTACAATGGATTCTCGGAGAGGGAGAGACGAACTGATTCGATACTTGGTCAACATAAAGAAAAAACATGCGGGTTTCATCTCTATGTGTATACCATTTGTGTTACACTTCCTCAGTTGAAACGTATCGAAATGCGGATGCAGTTAAAGCGATACAGAAGTTCGTCTCCATTACAGGATATTTATCAACGAGAATATAATGATTCAGGTAACATAAAGTAATGGAGAGTCTCTTACTTGATTACCAATACTCATGCGAAAAAAGATATGGTTTGACGTATTATTGGTATTTGAGACCAGGGAGTCGATGAGGCAACGACATAGCTTAAAGGCGCAACGAGGATCCAAACTAGTTAATTCATATTGACGGTTATTATAACTTAAACCCGTTGGGATTATAAATTCATTGTGCCTTAGATGGTTTTATCATGCATGTTTTATTGCTCGAAACCAACTACACATATAATGACCCATAGGGTTGTTGCTCGTTGATTTCGCAAAAAAATCGTGTTTCTGAAACGAGACCTGTAAGTTGAAGTCTGATATAATATCGATGTGATATTGAGACTGTTGATTTACAAAATCACGATACCAGACTGATTTTGTCGGGAATGATGTGTGAAGACATTTTAAGGACTGGGCAGATCGGATCTGCGTCAACCAAACACTTTTGTATTGCCGTTAGCTCTGGATTTTTTTAATGGAAATACTTAACTCTATGAGGCAACACCTTAATGGCATTTTCCATTTACGTTACGTTTAATACTGCACAAGGGAATACTTGTCATTTTAATGACTTCATTGTGGTTTACTGTATTTGAAAAGCGTTGGATTGGACGTTTTTACAGACGTCGTTTTTTGCGCGTATTTTTTGTATCGGTATCTTTGAGTACAAGTTTAATTTGTGCACCAATATACGTATGTATTTTGCCATGACATTAAGGAAGAAACGCCTGGTACATTTGTCATGTGTACACTATACTATTTCTCCGATTGATAAGTGGCTTGAACAATTAAATTATTTAGTACATGCCTGAATAGAAATCTAAATGAACGAAATGTAAAACCACACTGTTTGCTGAGTGTAAACGTCGTTTATACGTGGTCTTTTGTGACTAAATTATAAATAAATTAATAATAAATGTACGATTTCAATAAATATTTTGTGTGCATACATGTAAGTGTATACCCCAAACTAGCTGCATACGTGCAATAAGTGCAAAAACACGATTTTGATGACAAATCAAATACATTTGTAGTACTTAATCAACAAGAATACGTGTCTTTTGTAAATACAAAAAGGTTGCCCACATAAATATGTCACACATAACCTATATACATATATATAACCAAATTATATGGATAAATGCATTTTTATTCTCGATTCGAATACATTGGAGTAAAAGATAACTTCGCCATAAATATTGTGATTAAATTAATGTGACTTTAAAGGCATGGAACTCGCACACTTACCAAACCGATACCAAGTACTTTATACGTATAAATTCGCCAGTGTCTGCTCAGTTGTGTCTGACGTTGATTTCTGGTAAACTGCCAGTATTCCATTTTGTAGAACGTTGTCTTTATTAATTTGGTTCACCTTTTCACGAAATGAGCTATTGGGGTAAGTGTCTGTCCGGCGTTCGTCCTAATGTGTCGTGTGGTGTCCATTGTCAACACAGTTCTTAAAACGACGCCTCCTACACAAACGGTATCCGGAATTGGCAAGCATTATTCTTGGGGACCCTCTTTCAAATTTGTCCGGTCATCTAGATATGAAGGTTACCAGATCTAAAAATAGATTTTAAAATTGGAACTTACAAAATCTCTCCAAATCTGCATGGCTCAGAGGTTAAATAAGCGGTATGAAGCGTCATTTACCAAATTTGATATTTCGGATTTGGTATGTATGTTAAATCATACAGGGAATTTCGCTCACATTAATTCAAATGCAGACTACGTCGTCAAAAGTTGGAACACCCTGCGGTGAACTTGGTTCCATCATTGTACATATTGAAACACACTTCTCCAAGACAGTTTCACTATATTATCATATGTTTATTATTGTGAGCGATTAAGGACCATTATAGCCCTCTTGCTTATTTGGCTTGTGGTATTCAGGAATATATTTAAAAACAATTATTGTGTTATAAATGATGACTTATTCTTCAAATATAAACGTGTTTTCTGAACAGCTATTTAATGAATTATGTTTTTGATTTGATTAATTGATTGATTTGAAAATAAATGTATCTGACAACGCTTTACACCGTTATAAACAGGTCAGTGCAATACACACATTTTATAAATTTTCATATTTTACTTGTACTATAAGCATTTAATTGCATTTTTGTTAATACTTAACAAGCCAAAATGGTTTAAGATGTTGATGTATTTTCGTAATTCATGAACAAGGAATTCGTCTATATAACAGGGATACTTTCGCGACATATCACTGTGACAGACATTATGGGACCTGTGAAGAGAAGATGCATTTATCCTTTTAACTGGTGTTACACATAAAGCCTATTTAATAATTGTTACAGTGACTTTTAGGAAAGACCTAAAGCTGATTTATGCGACATATTGTTTTAATATCATCATAATTGTGCCAACTTATTTCGGAACCCCATTCCAATCAAGCGAAATGCTCGAAAAACACAATATGGAGTACCAACAAGAATTAAAGGTCGCCACACAGAAAAAGGTTCGGTCTGGTTATTGGAAACAAACAACATGTTTACAACTGATTCAATTACATTCATATAAGGAACATGCAAATCATAATTTCCGTTTGCACTATATGCACAGGAAACTACGATAATGATGAATGCTTTTACCATGTCTATCGACGCACAATCATTCTGTCTTTGCTTTATTTCCATCACACCAATGCCTATTGTGAACTATTTAACGAGAGCCTTTTCACCTTTGAAGCAATCTTTCTGCGTTTATTCCCGCTAGGTCAGACGTCAACATAATGCCCAGACAAAACATCGCGACACGCGAATCTTTGAGATCTGTTACATCATTCAACCGTCGCCATTCTTTTCCCCTAGAGTTACTAAATATTTTTTTTTTGTTTTATGAGAAGATGTTTTGACAAAAGAAATCAGTGAAACAAAGTCCCCGATGGTTTGAATATATTTTGGATTTTTTTCACTAGGTCGAACGCTTATATAATGATGGAGTTCTAAGAGCGATGCTTACAAGAAACAGCGCGGAATACGAATATTGCAGAGCTTTGGACATCTGTTACATCTTTCGACAGCCGCCATACTTTTTCCATAGGGATACTAAAGACATTTGTTTTGTTTTATGAAAAGATGTATTCCCTCACAAGCGTATTAAATCAAGCATGATTTATTTCATATCTGTAGAAGATAATGAAAACAATCTATATAAAATTATTTGAATTGACATAATTACAATAAAAGTCCAAAGATTTAAATGTTATCGTCTGGTTCCCGAACGCGATGATGGATTGCTAAAAAGCCAAGACCAGATAAATGTGTGGATCAATTATATATATATATATATTTTATATATATATATATAAAATATATATATATATATAAAATATATGTTAAATCGCATAACGTCGAATAAAGAAGTTGCATAATGGCATTGTAGACCCGTCATCTTTGTTACTATATATAGTAACCAACCTATACATAATTTTTAACATGCGTTGAACTGTGTCATAGAGTAATTTGGTTCATAGAAACACATTATAATTAAGCGACTATGATTTATTTCTGTTCATTCCAGCTAATATTGTTGATACAAATATACACATTTCCAAAACAGATGATTGGAGCCAAAAATATGTTGAGACTGAAAATACACACACTTACGAGCAATATTATAATCACACAAAATATAATAACGCTGTATGACGTCATTGATCTTATTGTTATTTTAGTAATTGTAGAAGTTTACAGTTTTGATAACAAACATATACATAAATGATCTTCAAAGATGACATAAGTGCTATATGAATTACGTATGGTTTGTCATTAACACACTCTGAGTACGGGTCCATTGATCAACCTTTTCCCAATGTTCGTTTATGTTCGTTAAGGCGGTAATGTGATTGTCATTTAATGCCAAAGATAGACTCTTTAGTGGAATGGGAGGTATCATGTATTTGAATAATAACGTGATTTTATTTTAATCGTATGATTTATTGAGATTGTACAACGTTAAACCATACATTTTTTTGTGCCAAATAAATGGAGGGGATTAAGCAACATTTTTTAGTAACACGCTAGCCTGTTAATGAGTAGTACGATTAACATAATTAAAACACTACTTTAAATTCGTTTGTTTTTATTTGTATTATTGACACTATTTCAGTTATTTGTGTTATTAAATAATGTGTTATTGATTTATGCTACCAATACAATTGAATACAATTGTTTTAATAATATATTTTTTTGTTATTGAAAAGTCGCACTACCGTCAACTCGTTCTTATTTGTTGAGGTTATAACAAATAAGTAAAATGACTATCATATAGCTCTCTTTTTGAAATTTACATTAGTATATTTACGAACGCAATATGTTTGAATAAATACATTCTCAAGAAAACGATTTATTACAGATATGTTATTATACAATTTGCGTGTATATAATTCATGACCGTGATTTGGATCTTGAAGAAATACGTTTCAATACTGAATTGAATAGACGCTCTTAATGTTGAACTAAGTATCCTAAGTTATACCAGTCTCGGTAAAATAGATTAAAAATACATCTATATGATTACATAGTCATTCAGGTTATGTCACTCGTGAAAATATTGTTTGTATCCACAATTACAAGAATACAAGTATAATGTTTTAACTTCGTAGAACAATATCAGTTATGTGAGTATGTAATAAAAAAATATAATAAAAATAATAATAAAAATAAGAAGAATAAGAAGATAATGATGATAATGAAAAAGAAGAAAAAAAAGAAGAACAGCAACAACGACGATCACAATGAATACAAAGGGTATATACTAGTCATAAGTACATATTTATGTCATTTAAGGACAACCGTACAATAAAAATAAGAAGCTCCCAAAAAAAATAATTAAATAGCTCATTGGCATTAAATGTTGCACCAGAAAAAATAAATCCAACCTTTGATAATGAAAATAACTGTCATTTCCACAGTATTCATGATACTTTTTTTTTTAAATTCGCGACCTCTGAATAATTATTAAACGTCATACGTATAAGTTGGTTTGCTCAGATGCGCTGAATACCGTGCGATAAGCAAAAACAATATACGTTCGTTTCGGATTAATACATTTGCTTGATAAGAGGGTCCAAATTAAAACATAAAATGGGTGTGATACCTTAACGAAAAAATGGTATCAAATCAATAATTCCCCAAAATTAATGAAAACTATTTTGATGCAGAAATATAATATACATCACTCGATGTACAACATGCAACGCCGACTTCAATGTTTTTGTCGAAAACTTTTAAAGCCCGCGTTTATATTGTTAGCCCAGCGCACAATTATCAGCCGGATTTTGCTTAATGATTTATGTGCCAGACTGTTTGAACTTAGGTCATCATTTCCGGTATAACAATATATTTCGCCTCATTTAAATGATTTCGTTGATATGTGATATGTGTTTTAGTCCTGGAGACTAAGTTGTTGAAACGCGTTGAAATATGTTCCATTAAATCAGACTGGTATTTGCATACAATTTAATTAATCGAGTGGAGGGAAATAATACCGTTTTAAATACTCAATTATATAACATGTGTTATACTGTCATTTGTCCCGACAAGGAAATCCGATATACTATAACATTGTCGATGCTGTGCATATCATATGCAATATTTAGTCGTTTTATTTTTGCGATATATGTCCGAATTGATGCCATATCGTATTTTCTTACCAATTATGTCCCGATAAGGAAAGCGGCTCTTTTTATTTATAAATCTCGGTTCAAATAAGCAAAATCATTTGCGATTAATAGAATCGATTCTCAGAAACTTGGGTCAGTTATAATAACATTATTGCAAACTTTATCAGGTTGTGTTCGTTGTCAATCATGCAAGACTAATTTGATACGTGTGTCCGTCTAATAATAGTATGACAAATTGTCCAGTTGATTATATTGCGACCGTTATAACAATGATATAAATCGATGTTCACATGGTGTAGATGCAATATCATAAACGATTATACATTTGCTGAAAAAAAGTCATATACCCTGTACACTTAATGATGCATACACATTATTCATGGTTGCATACACCATGTCAAATAGAATGTATAAATGTATAAATAAATTCCGATGTAAAACCAGTGTAAGTAAATATAAACGTATATGGAGAAATTGTACAAAGTACGAATTTATAAGTTGAGACAAATTATCTTTGAAATCAAATTAAGGTTACAGACAGTATATGTAAATACTTCTATTGATGTGCGGTTTTATTTATCATAGGCGACTATCAGTCCTGCAAAGTTGATGTCTTAGTGTAGTGCTAAAATGTATTCGCAGCATGTGCTTTAGTGTAGACTTCCAATATCTTAAAAAATGTTGACTTGTGTGTGTCCTTAACAAACTGATCCACGCAGTCAATATCGATGTATTAAAGGTAATCAAGAGGCAAGGCAATCCCGTGTGCACTTTCTTAACAATCCAGCATTGCCTTGCTATTGCATAAACATAACGATAGGCACTTCTACTACTACTACTACTACTACTACTACTACTACTACTACTACTACTACTACTTCTACTACTACTACTACCACTACCTCTACTACTACTACTACTACTACTGCTACTACTACTTCTTCTTATACTAATACTACAACTACTACTATTTTATACTTGTGGTATCGTTAGTTACTTTTGCTATTTCTACTACTACTGATACTATTCCACCAGTGCGACCTCGTTCAGTGAACACATGACATTAATTTAACACTTAGGTAAATATAAAGTACATGTTTGTGAAAAAAATGTCATATCTTATTGACGTAAAACTCTCAATGTAACGATGGAATGCAATTCCATCAAATACATTGCATTTCGTCAGTCGAAGGAGGAATTTCTCGTCATTAATTGACATTTATCAACTGTAAACGTCTTCTAATTGCTTCCTGACAATTATGTTTTTGTCCGCAAGTCTTATTAATCAGCATCACGAAATATATACATCAATACACTATTTCCAAGAACAGTTTTTTCTGAATTATTGTATGATTTAAGTCCAACACATGCATTGAATAGAATTAATGATCATTACGATTGTCGTCATTTCCTTTCTTAAAGGTTGTTCTACCAGAACTAGTGTTTTGTTTCTTAAAAGATGTTTTTGTTGATATGTATCGACGAAAGAAGTCAAGGGTCATATAGAGGTTATCTGATTACAAGTAAATTTAGATTTTACAAAAGGGCAAGAGGGCAATGACACGTCATTTTGTTAAAGAAACATGTATGACGAGTCATTAACTCTATGATCTGATGTGAGAAAGACAACATCTTCCCAGTTTCTTTCCTATCCATCGTGAAATTGTTAAATGTTGCATATAATTGACGTCAATCACTTTCATTAATATCACTACTCATTTGCACAGAAATAATTTAAGCGATGTGATCAAAGCATATTTTTCGAACTTTCCTGGTAAGAATCACGTAGTGAAATTTGTTAAATGCAAACAATTTTTAATAATTCTGTTGCATATACTTATGAAGCATCTTTACGCATGTATTTATGATATGCATTTGATAAGCATTTCACTTTGTGTATATTTGGCATAGCCCTTGTAATTAAATGTTGTTTATTCCATGTTATTTTTGTATTTGTTTGCCAATGCATATCAATATGAAAAGATCCGTCGGCGTAACACACAGATCGGATTTTTTCATTAGGCATTATCAAGCTTAAAGTGAGACTGCACGATTTTTATATGTGTTAAATTGTAATATATTGATAAAAATATGTTACAATAACACAAAATTGGCACATAAAAAACTACATTGAAGACGAATTCTATAAAATGCAGCAAAGACAAATTAACGTCCCGAGCCGATTGTGACGAAGATATTTCGTACATATTTTCCTACAATAACCGAAGCATTCGTCTTTTAATTAGGATCGGAGTGAGTGTTCGTGTGTCGTATGATAGATATCGTTTCCGGAAATTAAAATGATCCATAAAACAAAATTTTGTCTTTGTGTCGTATAAACGAATCTGCACTAAAACTAAATTTAGATTTACATCGTTCATGCATGATAAACATGCTGGCGAATTCCACTGTACAGACATTTTTGATTTCAGCATTACATTTCTGGTTTATTTCGCATTTTTCGACACAAATCTTATTCTTAACTTTTATTTTAATTTATATTGAAATATATGTATAATAAGTTAAAAACTGTTTGCAAAAACAACAACAGCATATGAACTTTTCGTTGGTTTCAGACAAAGTGGATGCAGGGAAAAGTAATCAAAATGAGAATTTTTTAGTTTCTTTCCAAAAGTCAGTTAAGGTTTGCGGTGCTTCAAACTTCTTTCAGTGCTTTTTAGTGTGTTACATTTCCGCGTGGAATATTCAACATAGACTGCTTTTTTGCAAGATGTGATAAAGGTGTTTGGGACACTTTGGTCCCCAAGTTGTCCTCTCATAAGCAGTGACTTACACTCGTCTCTGCACACCCTATTATCTTTCAAATGAATTCTCAAAAAGGATTCGTCTGAAATCTAAATTGTACGTCCAGGGGTACATACATTAGTACCCAAACAGCCTATATGGGGCTCTGAATTATAAAAAAAAAATCTATACTTGATTTCTTGTTTTCCCATTAAGCGACATTCTATTCGACCGCAATATAATGTAGGATTGCAAAATTGCCATAAATATTCTTTTGAATATTGAATTGGAGTCCACTTAAAAGCGACTAACATCAAGTGAAAACCAACACGTGTTCAAGTTCTAGTGTGTGCCCTCATTGATTCTGTTACATCGTGTAAGGAATGGGAAATCTGATTTTTTTTTTTTTCTATTATTTTCATTTTTATCATTTGTTTGCATTGAAGTTATTGACACATAACCTTTATTGGTAGCTTCAAACAAGAAGTTATTTATCAATTTCGTGATTCCTTTTAATTGCTAATGTCAAAGTCGGTGATACTTATTGTAGGTGTTTTTACCCTAATTTGTCCTTGAATATGTGTAGAGGTTTAAGCATACATGAAAAACTGTCCTGAAAAAAAGTGCCATCACTCTGTTGTTTTGTAATGATATATTCCCTTAAAGAGTTAAATTCTTTTTTCAAGCTTGAATCTTTTTGTATATGATGAAAATTCATTTTTCATTTCTTCACTTAAGGTGTTTGAAATGATATGGTAATGTAGTGGTCAAAAAACGTATTTTTTAATTAACAGATATTGCAGTCACTTATCTTATTCACTGTACACTACGCACATGTTAAATCAAACAACATATGTGAAGTTTTTACAATCGGATTTTACATTCTGTTGAAAAAGAACGGGGAAACGTTCTATTTTATCCATACATCACATTACAAACTATTGAAGTATTCAAAACAAGAATTATATTATAAGAATACTTTACTTAACATGAAGAAACGAGACCGAAGTGTGAAACATGACATTATTTTTAACTCCGCATTCCATACACGGAAAACCCTTTACAAAGTGTTAACCCACTTAAACAGATTTAGTCTGATGGTTCCTATAACAATTCGCAAAATCCCAATAAGTGAGAATCACCTTATTCCAACTCGGTTGTAGCAAGTAACTTCCAAGCGGCGGTGGTTCAGATTTGGAACATAAGTTGAGTCATACGGAAGAAGCATTTCGATTAAACACGCTTGCTCATTAATCAATGCTTATTCATGAAAAGAGGCTCTTCCGCTTGCGTGATAATTACCGTGTCCTTGTTCATCAATCTCAGAAACAGATATATTTTTCTTACTCCATACCTATACAGTATTACCAAAACAGTCTGGAGTTATAAAAAGAGACTTACAGACGTGTATTGATTAAAATGCAGATGATTAAGTGTAATGCAGAGAAAAATTAGGTTGTTTTAAAATACGATGTGTTCTCAATTCGTTGAGCATTGTCTTGATTTGTGTTTTCGTATAAAGATACGTTTGTAGATGGCATTTGGAATAAAAAAAACACTTCACTGACCACAGAACGATATGTCATCTGTGGAAGAGTTATGTGATCGCCTGAAACTATGGTACCAAAATGCACAGTTTTGGAAACAATCTGATCGTCGACCGGATGTTGCGATTGCGACTGTTAATATACATGTAAAGCATACTAACATAAATCTTATTTTAAGGATATGTATAAAACGAAGGCTCGTATATTGTATATACTTTATTCTTGAAGTGATTGTTTTATTATAGAAACTTGACTTTAAATTCAGTAGGACATATTAAAGCAAGAACGTAAGACGGTCATAAAAACATTGTTGTTTTTTTATCAACACAAATCTATCGTAAAGAAGATGTATTTAAAGAGAATATATTTCGTTACCGCCACGTGTGTACACAATCTCACACAGTTATATTGTTAAAATTCACTTTAAGCTTGATTTTGCGAGACGATGCAAATCAAAATTGTTAACGTCGTATTGTTAATCGTTGAACTTTGAACTACTTATTGGGACTGCAAATAGGTTGTATGCACGACACGTTGCGCTTTAATCTCACAATAGTGTACAAACTATTGTCAAATGTATATGTGTCAGCATATTACATTATTGCGTCAGTGTACACATTTTATTTAAATCTCTCTCTGACCACAGAACGCTCTCTTCTATATATATTTTTTTAATGTTGTCGGCATATACATTAGTACTCCTTTGCATGCTTTCACAAAACTGTACATTGTACAATAAGATGAAAATTTTGGATGAATTCACATTCATATATTTTACAGTTGTATAATTACATTCTTATTTATATTAGATAAACAGCTTATATAAAACGTTGTTCATAACTACACTTTTTAACAAAGTGACTGAAAGGTCCGTTGAACCGTGTGTGTTTTATTGTTAATCTGGTAATGCACATGTATGTACATTGTGTACAAAAGTCACGATAATTAACAAGTATTTTCCAACATAACGTCATAAAAGTATACACTTGTATTATGGTATACTGAGGATGTTTGCTGCATTTCATACTTTGCGGATACTGTTATCGATCGGTGATTTTATTTGCATTAGAATTACATGCATAACGATTCCAGCAAATTTTATAAAAACAATATCCATTATTTGATATAATGACCGGCACATATTTCCATTTTGTTATATATACTCTCAAAATGATTCAAGGGGCTTGTTCACAGATTTTTTTCTAATGCATTAGGTTTGTTTTTACTTAATAAATCAGTAATGTTACATTGTCTTAATTAATTTTAATAGCAAGAACAAGTTTAATAAAGAGTTTGCATTTATTTTGACTCTGATCCGAGACCTTTAGAAGCAAAACATATACGCTAACACTAAGCCATTCAGGCTTTTGATATAACCATTGTATTTTAACGCTATTTTAGTATGTAAGTCATACATGTATGTTCCAAATTATCGATACAAAATGAAAAAGAATACCGCTTTTGATCGATGTCTATCGATCAACGAACCGATGTTTTTTTTTTACATTTCTGTATAAGGATTGTTATTTTGCTTCATTGAATATATTATATAATTCCATATTTTTTGTATAGCATTTGCAATTTATTTGCTAACTGTGATTGCCCAAAACTTTGAACAAGTACCTTTTATTGGTATGTGGATAATGTCGTCAAAATAAAACAATGAAATGAGTACCTTTCGTGAACTAACAACTTAAATAACAAACCATTTATCGCAATAAGTGTTCAGCAAAAACAGTAAATGTTCATAACATTACAGCACTAAATGCAATAAGTCGTACACAATGTTTTATCACACCTTTCCGATAAATTACTATGTATTGCCTAAAATTAACATAGACTTAAGGAAATCACTTGTTTCAACGATATATCTATGAATGACGGATATAAAAGCATAGTTAAATTAACTTAGTAAATGGCAACTTTTGAGAAAAAATCGTTAGATGTCAGATTGAAAAGAAGAACAGCAATATATCAAATACATACGACCAAACAATGCGTGAATCTAATAAGGATTTAATTAAACACACACATAAAAGTACTGATTAAATTTATATTGTATATGCACTTGTAGGTTTTGTATGTAACGTCGACGATGTACACATTAAAAAATGTATATAATGCGACTAGTGATTATAAAAATAAATGTGTTGAGTTTAAAGTATTGTGTAACGTATCCAACAGCAAACAGCATTAAAACTCACCAACTTTGAAAAGTATGGGTATTCAATTTTATATGTCAAAAACAAACTTTTCATTTTGATTATATTTGAAATTTGCATGAAATGCCGGATTCTGTTTATGTCCTTTCTATTTGGAGTCTTCTTTGTTCGCGTTTTTTCATAACTGGCTATATCAGCCAATGAATCTGGGATTTTATAAGTATTGGAATCCACCACATTAGGCTGATTCACGTAAATATAACTTCCACAAAATGTCAATAAGTGTTTTGCAGTGACTTGTCAACCTTGCATCGAGATGGACGACTTTGTTTTAATTGCCCAAAGAAAGCTCCTGCGTTTGACATACGGCTCTTTTATTTAAGAGAAATTCCATTCTTGGACCCATTAATGCATTGAATAAATATCACATGGATGCAAAACAATTCTAGTAAGCAACTAATGATGTCGCAGCCTCTTCAACAACTTTTGAAAGCTTACTTTAGGGGAATTACATGCGGTGTTATCGATGTGGATGTCATTTCTGAGTGCAATGAGCAGAGCCTAGAAAATAGTCGCATAAGAGGATTAGCGAATCTTAAAGAAAGATCAATATGTCATTATAATTTACTGTTGGGCTCTTGCAGGCATTCTTGCGCAAGTGGAGTGTAGCGGTCATACATGCATGTTGTTTCTTTCCCATAATAGTAGATGTTTGCAGTTTGCTACACGTTAGTAAAAAAAGCATTCATTTGCTATGTTATATGTGCGGAATTTGTTTTGTTAGTGACTCTCTTTCCGGTTAAAATAAAACGCGTTAACAGACCACACAATTAACGAACAATTTAATTGTATGGCATTCAGTATCTTTTTCTTGGGAAATCATAAATATTACGCGATTATAAGTATTATCTAAAAAAATGCGTCTCAATAATCAGCTATATATTGGCAGGTGGCTATTTTTATGAGTAATTCCAGGGTAACTTTTCCTTCTTTCAATGTATCTGGGCGCTTGTGAACAACGTCTGTGCTACCGTGTTAACGGCGACTGAGGGATGCAGCATGGCCGTCTACGATAAGATGCTGCGTGTGAACCTCATGATCCAAATGCGTGCTTACCACTGTTGTGAAAGGCTAAGGGCCTTGTGGTCATTATTCCGAACCTGGTTGGTTGATGACTTTTTAATATTATTAGCCATATGTTACAATACTTACCTACATTTGGTAACTGTACGTGTTAAATTGTATTTATGATTACATTCCAGTAAGACCCATGCATTTCTTGTATGCGATATTTGCTCCACCTTGCCTAAGCATGGCCTGTTTCCAAATTATGTTATATTTTTTTGTATGGTCACGTATATAATACTATGCACAGATTGCGATAAATGCTCATGTGAGTTTGGTTTGTGGTCACCATACACGACAAATGGGGTTTCTTTCAGGTGCTCCACCTAAAACACGAGACTTAATAAAAAATATAAATGGGTAAGAAATGCAATTTAATTCGTTCCAACTTTCGTGAGTATAGTAGGGTAATAAGGTAGGGGTGCTGGGACACTCCGGGTCTTCATTATAAGCCCTAGGCGAGGAAGTATCTCTTAAATTTCGGAATAAATACACAAAAACACACATGAAAAATGTTATGTAGATAATGTTCAATTCATTTGTATTTCGTATAGAAATACTCGACCACAGCGGATACATTAGCCTTATTCTAGCTCATCTATGCCATTAGTTGTAAGTAGTGTCCATCGTTAGTCGTTCATCGCGCGTCGTGTGTGAATTGTTTTTTCAAACAACAATCCATCCTAGTCCGCAACACAGAATTTTACAAAACTTCGCAGGAGTGATCCTTGGGTGACCCTCTTTCAACATTCTTCAGATCGTTTCAGATCGCATATGGTGTCACTGAAGCTAAAATATATTTATTAAATAAATGTAGCAATCAATGCAATTCCAGAAACTCTGTTTGGATAAAAAAAAATGTTTTTATCATTTATGTTTTATAAAAGAACATCAACAATAAATAAAAAAACTGATTAAACAATAGACCGCCTTGGAACGGTAAATAAAAAGCGTTTGGGATTTAAACCGGTTTGAAGTCATGTGAAATCTAACACTTACCTTCGAACTAATCACAAACTAACGCGCGTTTAAAACGATCTCAATACAATGTACTTGCGAAAACAGAACATACAAATATGAATGCAAAAGGAAATACGTGCACTTTTTCATAATTGATTGAAATTATACTGGAATTATATAAGTTATATCGGCAAAAAATCGACTAACCAGAAAGCACATGAAAATCTGTTTTTCATTTCTTTAAATGAAATCGAAGATAGAAAGTTTATTGTACCGTCAATTGCCCTTATATCGAAAAAATCAATAGCCTTAATGACGTAATTAATGATTAAAAAGACGAAGTTAGAAAAGCCACTTAAAACCTAAAAAAGACGCAAAATCGTGTAGTATTGAACAAATAACTAACGAATATAAAGAGCCTTTTATTTAAATGCACGTGAAATTGGTCCGCAACATTTTAGATAGCGGAATAATACCCGATCATAGTACCGATCTACAAGGCAAAAGGGAATACATGCCTGCCAGAAATGTATAAACCAATTACAAATTTATTGTTTAGGCGAACATTTTACTGCTTTTTTGAATGACCGACTGACAAAATTTCTTAAAAAGAATTAAACTTTCATTATAACCACACAAGCTTTAAAACAATATCATAGTGTTGGTGAATATCTTTTTAAAATATTAAAAATGTTAAGTATTTTGTGCATTCGTCGATTTCCTTAAAGTTTCGGACTTCTGATTTGGTGGTCTTTGGTTAAAACTTTTTAAATATGGTATTTCCGGAAGCTACTTAATGTGATTCAAAACATTTATACAGCTATTTAGTCATATTTTATTCTTAACAATGCTTATTTATTTTTGAATGACTTTGAACATAGTATGTTTTCAGATAATGGCGGCATCCTTAATTTATATGACATAGACCTTTATATTTTCCGAAAACACGTTACACTGCTTTACACTGATGCTATAAGTGAAAACAAATTTGTATCACTAATGGATACATTCATGGATTATAGAAACATTTGGATACTCGATATAAATGTTGAGAATTGTTTTTAGTGTTTGGTTACAGTCCCCGAAGACAAAGACATATCACCGTTAAAATAATTAATTCGAATACGTAGCTACAGTCAAATATCTAGGTACTGTTCTTACAAATCAATTGCGTATTTTAAACGCCAAGATACAAGCAACTGGGAAAGCAATAATATACTGATTTAGTCTGCTCTTAAAGATTAAATATTTAAATGTCCCTATCGAGTGTCAGCTCAATCTGTTTGATAATATTGAAGTATCAAATTGAATGTGCTCTATGCTTTTCAAATATGGGATTTTGGTGAACGTATCTGATTATAGGATTTGCACTTGTTTTAAACCGACACAGATTTTATCAACAGTTGTTGTCTTTGGGCTATGTTTTATATTTCTCAAATATTCCGATGCATATCTTAAAATAATTCTTCACAAATATTATCGCAGTTAACGTACGCATTCGGACAATTTATCAATACATGTAGCAGCCATTGGTTATATGTTCAAAAACTGATTCCTTATTACAACAAGTACACAACACAATTTAAATTACTAAGGTAATTAATCACACAGTGTCGAAATTACAACTGTCCAACTTTTTTGTCACATATTCAAAAAATAAACAAATACTATAAATAAGGGAGCGAAATATGACGAAGATTGAAACTGAAATGTCCCTTAAAGTTTAGCAACCAAAATTGTTTAAACGGTATTTAAGTTTACCTTCATGGATTTTATTCAGTAATCATTGAGAAGCCGAAACGTAAAGCTTATCGTAAACAATCTAAATGATTGCCACAACTTTCCGTAATTTGTGTATCGACAATATTTATTAAATGTTCAACAAACGTGTCTTATACAAGTATCTACTTATTTCACCGTGTCTCACACATATGTAGTTATGTTTCTCCGGCGAACATGAAACGCGAATTTATATGTTCATGTATTGAATTGATATTTTAATTGCGATGCTATGAGGTTAAAATTGAATCTACACTTGTGTGTGTTTTGTGATTATTTCTTGGCTAGATGTTTTGCATGCCTTTATGATTGACCGTTCCAAGGTGGAAATCACAGCTTAAATCATGTATATATATATATATATATATATATATATATATATATANTTGATATTCTTTCAAAACTACCGCAGAAACCGATTTGTTTTTTGTATACAAATGTTCTTGTTTTAACTCTTACCGTTCGGTTGTTATGTTTTGTCATTTTGATAATGATTACCATAAGCTTTTATTTTATTATAAATAATATACTGAAATGAATGCCAATAATTCCATGACGGGTATCTTACTGACACCTACCCTAACATCACATTTAGGTCAAATTGACGGCTGTTTTATTCCAATATTCTTGTGAAAAATACGTATATTGCATATGAAACAAATAATGTTTGAACAATGATTTGATTAACGATCATAAAACGACTTTGTGCATTTTAAAATATGTGTCGCACTTAGTTTTGAATATCACAAACATAAAGACATAACAATAAATATGTTTGTTGATATCCCCGGACAAATAATTTTAAAGCAAATAAATGACCGGAACCAGCGTCAAAATATCAAAACCACGAAAAGGTTCTCTTGACATTTAAATATACGTTCATGTTCCACTAAATATTAAACAACACATACTAACTAGTCGAGATATCAAACATCAGTATTGCTCAATTGGATATATGTATCTGAATATGCTGTGATTACTTTATCTGAACACATATATAAGGGAGCGAAATATGACGAAGAATGAGCCATCTGTAATATTGCAAATGGATCCCTTGTGCTTGACATTGCACAGTCGAACATTTTTGCAGCGTATTTTCCAACTCTTTGACCAAAGTTACTAAATCGGTTAGGTTTCTTGGACTACGTGTACGTTTTAAATAGAAATCCCATCTGCATTTTAAGTATTTGGGCTATATCAGACCTGAGAAAAAATATTTTATTTACAACAGCATTTTAGTTATTATTTACTAATTTGAAAGTGTTTTACAGTGTGTCTGTAATAACAAAGAAGCATAAACATGCATTACCGTGTTTAGTGAACTATTGAAATAAATATATACTTTGCAATAGTTAAGGTATCATTATATTATAAAGATATGAAAACATTTCATCATCCTTTGATTTTCATGGGTAATGCATCTTTAGAAAATGTGTCGTTTCTTATAAAATCACTATTTCAGACATCATAAAATGCTGTCTCCATACTTTTAAAAATAATTCTATACGCTGCAAATAACGTCGTATGAATTGTCATATTCTTTTGCTTTCACGTATGTATAAGATCAATAAACCTGTTTTCGTGCGTTTCTATACAAAAGGAAACAAGAACAATGTCTGCGAGAACATTATTTGTTTGTAAAACATATATAAGTACAGATAAAAGATTTTTTTTGTATAACTCTACTATTCAACAAATGACATTCATTTTAGGTTTAAAACGCTCTTGGTTATATGAAACCGAACCTTATATCAGTTATTTTAGTATCTAGGCACTTTTATTACTTCGCGTAAAATGTATTTGATTTATTTGATTTTATATTCCTTGAAACCATGGGTTGATGTGAAGGAATGTCAGTGTTTTTTAGAAAGTTTATTTCTGTTACAAGTATATTGGAATTATGAAACTCCATAAACAGTATAAGATGAGAAATTCCGATTGAAAACCGCTAGCCTTTGATTTGATGCAAGTGATTAATTGCATATACAATGCGTGACAATATATACAAACCTACATATAAACAATCAAACTGATCAAAGCTGGGGTAACCGCATTCGTTCGGTCAATGCAAAACATTACAGTATACTCATGTTTCCGTTTACATATGCGCAAATGTGGTACTTGTATAGTTTATTGGCCTCATATCTCGAAGATGAACCTGTTCTTAATTAAGTAAACATAAAGATACATCCAGCGATAAAAATAACGTTTTCAGAATGACAATCATATCTGGTGAAACATCAATATAAAGAAGTAATCCTTATTGATACCTTACTGAGCAATCGTCAAAGTGTCATTCACAGAAAGACATGTTTGATAAGGCGTCAGAAAAAAAGCGAAATAGCTACAAAAGCGGCTTTATGCGAATTTGCCTATATGAAAACAAGACGAATTCTTGAACGAATTCGTATAATATTACTCAGTGAAAAATGTGTATATCCTTAAGATTGCATATACTGTAGCTATGTGATTAAATCATTTAGACGTAAGGTAGTACTTTCAAATAAATGGCTTTAATATTATGCTAAATAGTGACATTCATTTTGCTGATACGCTATGTTTCTGACTAAGCATCTTATTATCTTTTCTTTTGGAAATGGGCTATATCAACACACTTTGTGAAATCGCGGATCAACAATTAAAGGAATGTTAACAAAGAAGGGAAATTTATTTCCGTTACAGCATCCTTTAAATGAACGTCACGTTACGAAAATAGATAAAGCTTGCCGATGCCCTTCCAACTTGACAGAGTTACAATTAATTATTGCTAAAACGCATTAGAATGTGTTATACGTAAATGCAAAACCTTATCATGCAGTATAACGCTGTTTAAAGAAACATAATTATTACGACAAGTTTGCATATGATTTCTTAAAGTTCGTTTGTATTTCCGAATCCAGGAACATGTTTCCGAATGTAAACGATTATGTATAATTATATATCATAATTATATTGTACATCAAATACATTGCGTATTCAATTTAAACACAATTACAAAATTAAATATACATATTGTAAAATGTGCACACTTTAATTGACAATAATATACACTAAACAAATTGAAGCACCATTTTTCACAATAGAAAAATGTATTAATATACACGTCACACATAAAATATAATTGTAAAATGTATATACAAATACATATTTGGAATTGTTATTTTATATATCAGAATTGAAACGGATCATTCTCTTATTCACATGTTTTAGAAAAAAATACATAACAATTTAACCGATTAAAGTTTGATGAAACAGAAGCTATTATAAAATGTATGAATCAGAAAAGCCTCAGAATAAGAGCGTTACTGCCTTGCATTCCTGCTATTTGTATTCCGGTCGAAAAATCAACCACGTTCAAAAGACATATTGACTATAAGGAAAGCTCCATCACGTGTTCTGCGTTTTGTGATGTGATTTGTGTGTTTTTTTAATACATGGACACATTGTTGTAACTCAAACAAATGATAGCAAACTTGACGGTTATTAATAGGAATGTTTATTTCGTTATTTAGTAAAAAAACTTTCATTCTGATACACTTCGCTGTTAAGTTTGGTTTAATGTTTCCCTTTTATTCTCATCTCAAATGTATTTGTAAAGGTCTTCGCAAATAGAATAGTGACATGTATATTGTATTTACTCACTGTAATAATAAATACTAATATTAAAGTAGTGTGCTAATCTTGTTTTGGATATTATTTAGGAGCTGAAAGTGGAATACATCCACCATGATAAATGTAAGTGCCCTAATTTGTACAATACTCATTTACTAGGTCTAAAATATGGTGGCGTTATGGGAAGTCGCCGAACTACAAGTCCTCCAATGGCTTTTCTGTTCTACAATAGCATATGAAGTGATTCCGATGTGTATGTGCCAATGGGCATTAATCAAATGAACAACCGGCTTTGTTTGTGAATATTCGACCAGTTCATTATACTCGTATGGACGCATTTGTAATAGAAATAATCAACAGAATATTGTTTTGGATCAAATTATGCATGTAAGCTTTTTTTTCTTGATTTATGAAATAAATCGTTTGTGTTTACTTGATATTGCTTAATGATCATTTCGAAATCATAATATCGAAGAGGAAAGAACATTATTCGAGAGTAAAACAACGTTTTTTCTCGCGTTTATAGACCAACCGATTTTCCCCATAAACATCCTATGATGTCCAGACAATAACATCACTAAGACTAGTATATTCCTTCATACTTCATAAATGGACATATATCATTTGCCATGATGTCCGATATGATACCGTAGTGGTTCTGAGGTGTAATTACGAACACTTGTTCAAAAGGTTTTTTAAATGTTAAGAAAACAAACAGTGCTTGGTGACAATCTCCGAAGTCAACGAAATATCACTGTCAAAAATAAGCCATTCGAAGTAGATACATTCAAATATGAGATTAAACGTTGCAACTTTATATAGAATATAGAATGAATTTAGTTGCGCCTGTGTAATCAATTGTTAAAGTGGAGTTGAACATGCAATATTTTGGGACAATACATTCTTAAGAAAAAACAGACAGAGACTCATAATTATGTAAAAGAAAGAAGTCTCACAGTGAAAATTTCTTTCGTAACAATTATCTACACATTAAGGGTATTTAACTATCATAAACGTTTAAGTACGGTCCACCCAGGAGTTAAATATGAGTTGCAAACATAAGCTTTTGGACGTAATGACGCACGGACGGATGGACGAGTTCAAATATGTATGCCTTCTCCGTGGGGGTACAAAATGGTCTAGCATTTACCAACTTCATGATAGTAAATATTTTTCGCTGAACACTCAGCCGTTGGACACACACACATTGATAACGTTTTGCAAGGAAGAAACAGAATTCTGTTTTCTAAGATAATGGTGTAGCTTTAAACAGGTTTAAAGTTGTAATACAACCTGTATTGATTATGCAGATCCTATATTTATACAAATATATATATATATATATATATATATATATATATATATATATATATATATATATATATATATATTCGATTATAAAAGGTAACCAACAACACAGCTATCAAATTGGAAGCAAATGGAATAATATATGCTCTAAAGAATTAACTTTAGTTTATAAGATATGAAATATCCATGCATAGAATGATACAATAGCTTATGATTAAAAAATATTGAAGGATCATGTTTATATCACATCTGTTTCATGAGGTTTAATTCATTTAAAAGCTTTATTGAATTGTATGTCACAATGACTTATCGACCGGACACAATGATGGACAACATTTCTTAGTTTTCTACAATTTATTTCAGTTGAATATGACACTAGGCCTCTTTGTTCTTTGACATTGCTATGTAACGTTATCATGCGATGTTTTCTAGGGTTTCTCTCCATTACAATATAATGCGGTCAGCCAAACGTTGTTAATACATCGAGATAAATACATTGCCATTAATATAATCCAAGTTCAACCAGATATTTAGAACGTCATGTTTTTGCCCAAAAAATAGCATAGTTTTCAACATCAAGCAGAGACAGGTTTACAAAAGTTTCAATAATAATAATAATACCAATTTATTCAGATCTACATACTTTCGTTTATAATGCCGTCGATTAAATTTTAACTGATCTCAGAGGTGCCACTCAGAGCCTTCGGTCATTTTGCTTTAAAAGACCTGTAAGATAAAGTTGCTTATAATTGGATTCCACATCATTTAATGAGTAATTCGTCTCAAGCAAAATAAGGGAATATATTTTAAATGTGATTCTTTATTGTTTGCATACTAGTTATGTCGTTTCCTTTAAACAAAATATGAATTCAGTTATTTGTAAATACATGTTACACGTACACTTATTCAAAGTGCAATTATTTCGTAGACGAATCGGATAAATTCAAATACACAAAGACAATAGCTTGATAGTGCATTTCTCTTACAATTGTTTTTTTTTTAAAAATAATTTATGATATTTTATTTTTGTTTGAAAAACACAATAATGCATTTAATTGGTTAAAATGATGTAAACAGCATAAGGGCTATATTAATTGAATATCAGCGTGAGTAGTAATATTATCATCCTTATCATTATTGGTTCCGCAAAGCAAAATAGTGCATAACAATTCCATTCAAAAGCTGTGTAACCAGACCAAATATCGCTATATGCCTCGATTCAATTTTATACAGCATGCCAACGTTTATGTTCTCCAGTAGCAAAGACAGGGTTTGTTCTAGTATATATTCTTGTTTAAGTAATACAAAACACCAAAATCAAACATCTATGCCGTTTGCAACATTTAAAGTGTAGGTGCAGAATTAATCTCCGTTGATATATGTATTACTAATTGTAATTGGTATTCTATTAACCATTCGTTCTATACATAAACGACAGTATTTTGACACTTTTGCTAACTAGAATAGACATAAAATAACTCAAAGCTCTTATTGTTCTAGTCCTACTCACCAAAATTCGATTGAAAACATTAAGTATCATGTCATGGTTTGTAACATATTCTATCTTCCATTAAGAGTGGTAAATCAGCAAAAGACAGAAAAATACGTTATAACAACATTATCTTCGATTAGCATTTTGAAACAATTAGGATAATTCGTGTTGGATATAAACTATTTTTTTCAACTAACAAAGAAGCGACAAATCACCAAAGATATTACACTTTAAATTTTGCGTCAATTACCTCCAAAACGTGAATGAAGACTACATTTAAATACTTAGATTACAATTCTTTTTTAGTCACTATGTTGTCAATTGCCCAGCAAATTTGATAATCCATCACGTCATTCGATAGCAGCCTAATGAACGTTATTTAAAAAAATGTAATAATCCATAATCATTTATAATCCATCCAAACACACACAAATAATTCATATTTTTATCCTAAAGCGTTTGAAATTGCCAAGTAACTCTTGTTTCAGCAAAATAGTGATGAAACTGAATTATGTAAGCAAGTGATAACGTAATCAGACCCGCACTTGAAGTTTGGCGTTTTATTTTTTATTCGGTGCAATAATAATAGGGTCGACGTATTAGAATGAAAACAGTAGAACGTATCGCCGAACATATCTTAAATGTTGTCTTATTTCTGTTTTCAGAGGCTGTAGTCGGTCGAGCTTCCTTACAATTTGTTTTTGTAACATATTATTAAGCGCCTTTGAACGTGCACTCTTGTATGAAAAGGGCGCTATATAAATCCGGTATAATAATAATTATGTTATATACTGTTCATTGATGAAAATCGTACATAATAGATGATTACATACTAATTTCATTTAAAATTAGTATTTTGTTTACTTCTATCAAAGCATGACTTAAATAAAAAATGCAGAAAAAATGAGTCTGTAAATATAGTGTACATGAGGGTGTCATTTAAACCTTGGCTGTCATGTAAAGCTCAAGTTAATATGACACCAGAGCTGTAACTTTACCATCATTTAGTGTTAGAATTAAAGAGCATTCTTATACATATTAATGAAATAATAAAAAGTTGTGCTTGTATTAAAGAAATACAAAAAATACAATTAAGTTTACACAGAAGACAGAAGTCCTATGCTTTATACCTTGTTTTGCACTTATGGGTGTAATGTCTAATCCGAATAGATGTTCGGCTGCATGGTATTTATCACAATAACATGCACCTGCACAAATCTTCAAATAGAACAGGTTTACTAACATCTATAGCACCAAACGTTATGTTGAAAAATACAATTCTGGCGCATTGATACTATTTTAACACTATTATCTAGATTGTATGTTACCATGGAAATGCGGAGTTTATAATCTACAAAAGCTTAATTTTGAAAAGACGTGTTTGGCTTCAAAGTCTGCTTTTGTCAATATTGCTTCCATTTACGAAAATTTTAAGCATTACTCCTGCCCTATGCAACATCAAGTTCAATGACACGAATTGCACACAATCGTTATATACTAATCGCTTTAAAACTTAACGTATTAATGTAACTGACTGACCTTTTGTTTATTCTACTTGTTCGAAGTAGAACATTGTACAAATTCGAACAGCAACAAATACGGCACGTCGCAACAAGGGCCTAATGAGCACTCGGATATTCATCTGTAATCTTACTGAACTAAATGGTATTTAAATGACCACCATTGTGCGTTGTCCATATATGTATACAGAATAACACTAAAAACTCCAGAACACTATCAGGAGAGAAATTCTTGTTAAAACCAACAAGTCTGTGATAATGTAAAGAAATTGATCACTCAACACAAAAGTGTACACACTTTTTAACCTCAAAGCATCATTAATTAAAATAACAAATCAATATGGGAACATAAATTCAATTAAATCGCAATTAATAATTACTTACACCAGAGATACAGAGCTTCACATGTGTAAGGCACGTTGAAATAAGTAAATACTAGTATAAGCTAAATCCCTTCTTATTGCACCTTTAAAAAATATAATCGATTAACGAATTCATGAAATACGTGATCAGCATTTAAACTGAATTAAGCCTTACTTTTCGGTTTCTCAATGATTCGTGAAGACAATTCAATGTCAGCTAGTTCAGTATCAAGGCACTTTAGAAACGTATTTGAATTATTTGATTATAAATGTTTTGAACCCATGGATGTATTTGTAGGAATTTCATTTTGAAAGTTAATTTCGTTTACTAGTATCATGGAATTTATAGAAATAATCAAACTCCAGGAACATTATCAGAAGAGAAATTCCGATTAAAAACCGCTAGTCTTTTATTTGATGCAATTGACAATACATACAAAACGCCATATAAACAAAATGATTAAAGCTGTGGTAACCACATTGGAATGGTCAATGCAGGCATTAAATTATATTAAGGTTTCCGTTTATATGAGCAAATGTGGTACTTGCATAGTTCACCTTATATCAACCGAAGATGAACCTGTTCTTAATTAAGTAAACATAAATATGAAGACATCCAGGGATAAAGATAACCTTTTAAGAAGGACAAACATATCTGGTGAAGCATCAATTTATAGAAGTAATCCTTATTGATATTTGACTTAGCAATCGTTAAAGTGTCATCCTCAGAAAGACTTGTTGACAAGCGTCAGCAAAAAAGCGACATAGCTACGAAAGCTTATTGATGCGATTACGCCTATAAGAAAACATAACGACTTCGTAAAATATGTATAACCTTTAGATTTCATTTAATATAGCTATTTGATTAAATCAATTTGATGTAAGGTAGTAGTTTCACATAGATGTCTTTAGGTTTATTCTTAATATTTTATTTGTATCATTGTATTCCTTTATAATCATTACCCAATGCGACTTAATTAATGCGATTGATTTATAGGAATGGGAAAAATAAAATATGAAAAACAGCTTTTCAGATAATTATAAAATGAAAGAATAACTTGCAAAACACACAAACAAAATCAAATATAAATAATTCAACTATGCTTTCAATAATGTTTCAGTTTCAACCTCACAGCTGGGTCCACATAAGTTAAGACGAGTGGTAAGTTATAAACTGACCTCTGACGACATTAACAATATACAATTCTCCTTGCCAACTCTATAAGGCGACAACACATTACCCAATGTCAGAGTTAATGCGTTTACATATAAAATTACAGTTACCCAATCAGATTGATATTGCGTACCATTTATATATGTAAACAAAATGGAACAGTATTTATACAACACCAATTCTATATTTACGGCCCCTGTTAAAATATAAGAGTTACTGATACATGGTCATCTGATCAACGTAATGCTTGACAGCAAAATATGACATAATAACGGACACGAATAGTAGTCCGTATAATTAAAATGCACACACTTTTATTAAACATATACCATTTTATGAATTGGTTAGAAATAATTCATTACATTTCAATTACAATCACGTGATCGATTTAGACGTTGGTGTAATACCTTAGGACAAAATTCTGAATAGTGCTTTGATATTTATTGTAAAATATACTTTATGGCGGCGTGTTTACAAAGACGTGCATTGTTGGCCAATGTTTGTTCGTAAGCTGCGCATTCATTCGGCTGAAATGCTATTTTTGTCACTATGCATCTTCCAATCTTTTCTGTCGGAAATGGGATAAATCAAAACACTTTGTGAATCCGCGGGGACTACAATTAAGGATTGTAACACAAAAGGGAATTTTTTTCCGTTACAGCATCTTGAACGTCACGTTTCGAGAATAGATAAAACATACCGATGCCCTTCCATTTTGACAATATTATAAATCATTATTGCTTAAACGCAATTAGTCCAGAATGTGTAATATGTTAATGCAAAAACTTATCATGCAGTATTACGCTGTTTAAAGAACACATAATAATTACGACAACTATCTATCTGGTTTCTTTGAAATCTATGTTATTTCCGAATGCAGGCCAGTGCATTGTAATAAATGAATGTATCTTTATTTTAAACAGAAAAAAGAGACAGCATTTCGCACTGCATATCACGTATTTTAATTACTTATTGAAGCAATGCTTCGTCTTTAAGACCTATGAGAAGACGTGGAAAGTATATGGGACCTAAAGCAGACATTTTTTCAAGGATTTTTTTTTTAATTAAAATATGAATGATGAAACACTATATGCTTATCCAAAATTAATAGAAAAAGCACTGCTTTCACAAAATGATAAATGTTAATTCATTTAATTTCATTTAAAAAACGTCAGGTGCGTCAAATCAAACAGAATATCGTATCAATTTGTTAATTTTAATGATATTGATCAGCAGCAGCATCGGTAACTTAATCACCAGTCATTGTCACCGTGCCTTCACCGGTTGCACCACAGGTCTCTGGATCTGCAACATCGAGTTCCACATCTTGATCTTCAAAATCCATAGGAGGCGGAGTTGCTCCTTTCGGAGGACTTTCTGTGCTTTTTTCTTCGATTGCATTCTTACTTATCTTCCCCCTGCCCTTGCCTTTTCTTGCCATTTTTGATTATAAACAAATTACCTGTTATTCATACAAAGCCCTAACAACTGAATGACTGAAAAAACCGAGAAAGCTCTGTTTATATACCACATCCAATCTCCGAAAATCGTAACTGTTTCGTAACTAAATCGCGATAATCTTAGCGGGCTCGCAACTCACTCGGGGTGAACTCGTGAGAGTCTTGACAAAGTCGTAGCTGATTTGTAGACAGATCACGTGATCACCGATTTCCCGATTGAGTCACGAATTACCTACGATTACATTACGACGCCCAAGAACGCACTACGACGCTGTTACGAGTAAACTGCGATTGAATTCAGTCTTGGAGGTCATGACCCTATTTTAAATACGTTTAAAATCTGGCCACGATTTTTCGGGAGCTAACGAGTTGCATGAAACACTTACGACCGGCCCACGACTAGCTACGAATGAGTTAGGACCTTCGCCGATTGAGTTACGAATGTCCCCGACCTCCACATTTCGGAAATCGGGACAAATCGTGGAGATTCGGGTCGTAGTGGAATACCCACATAAGTGAACACATGATCTTAATTTCACTCTAAGGTAAATTAAAAGTAAATGCTTGTGTAAAATAAATATCTTATTGACACAACACTCTCAATTTAACGCTGCAATATAATGCCTTCAAATACTGTGAAACCATTTATTTTCGTCAGCACGAAATTTTGTCATTTTTCAAAAAATGACTATTTCGTCAGCACTTAAATTCGTCAATTTCTGATTTTGGAAAAAAAAAGTCCGATTTGTGTGTAATAATTGTACTAGTAATTCGCGGTTGCAAAAAAATCGTGCTGGGGAAAGAGGGATGACACTTGGGAGTCACTTGCAGGAGGTGGGCCTTGTTTGTCACATGCCTATTAACTAGTCTTTTATTTCAGGTGATAGTAACTAGCCCTTATTATTTTATGTCATTGACACGTTCTTTGTTATGATTAGCGGATAAGTGGGACTGAATAACCGTAAACGAGTGTTTGAAACAACGAAGCCAATTGCCAATTAGTCTTATTCCATAACAATCACGGTCAAACTGATAACAATATTACCTTTATCGGCGCCAATTAGAGAAGGTGCGAACATTATGGGTAATAATTAGCGTAAGCAAACTATTTTGGTCAGATTTCATTTGAGTTTCAACCGTTCTGCATCGTAAATATTTGATCATTTTAAGTACAGTAATTTGTCTGAAATGTCACTTTTAACGTGGCTGAAAACAGGTCCTACACCTACCCGTTCACCGTCTGTCCCAGGTCTACCCGATCCTGTTAATTCTGCATCACAAAAAGAAGCAGTCACAACACAGGCTGCTAACGATGCTGTAGAAAAGGTTCTTGTAACAGAATCACGGAAAAGAAAGCGTGGCGAGTACTATAATTATGACGACGAAATCCGTGCCAAGATTGCTCGCTATGCTATCGATAATGGTGTATCAAAGGCATCCAGGCATTTTTCCGCAGACCTAGCCCATAATGTCAGCCTTACCACAGTACGAAGCATGAGGGACCAGTACGTGAAGGTGAAAAAACAGCTCGGCCTTGACACAACGACACTGGCACGATCTCCACGTGGCGCACCGACGCTACTAGGAGAGTATGACATTGAGCTGCAAAAATATATCCGGCAAGTTAGAGTCCAAGGCGGTGTTGTAAATGTGCGAACAGTTACCGCGGCTGCAGAGGGCATCGTACTGAAAACGCTCGGCAGAAACTTCAGCGGTTTGGTGGCCACATCTCAATTGAAAAATCCTTAGCTCGGTCGGTTCTCCGTCGTATGGGGTTCGTCAAGCGAAAGGGGACCAAAGCCACCAAGTTTATGCCGACAGACTTCCAGACCATCCAGGAAGAGTTCCTGGCCAAGGTGAACAAGGTCGTGCATGAAGAGAACGTCCCCGACTCCCTCTTCATTAACTGGGATCAAACAGGTTGCCATATGGTTCCAGGGGGAGAGTGGACCATGGAAGAGAAAGGTACTGCGCAAGTATCGATAACCGGCTTGGACGACAAACGGCAGATTACGGTTCTCTTGGCTGTCACTAAGAGTGGCTGCTTATTGCCACCACAGGTCATCTACGCAGGAAAGACCGAACGCTGTCTCCCAAAGGGTGTCTGCTCTCCAGACGGGTGGGACTGGGCGTTCACCGAGTCCCACTGGAGCACGGAAGACAGCATGCTACGATATGTCGACAAGATAATTCTTCCGTACGTTACCAGTGTTCGGGACTCCCTACCATTGTCCCAATGTAACCAGAGAGCCATCGCCTTGTTTGATATTTTCAAGGCACATCAGAGCCCAGCTCTTTTGAAAAAGCTAAAAGACAATAACATTACTCCGTTGTTTGTGCCGGCGTCGTGCACGGATCGTTTGCAGCCTCTCGACCTCAGTGTGAACAACGAGTACAAACAGAGCCTTAAAGGCTGCTTCCACGACTGGTACAGCAACCAGGTGGCAAAAATGCTTGGTGACAAGGAGGGTGACGTCACCACTGTGGAAAACATAGACATGAAAACGTCAACGCTGAAGCCAATTCATGCGGAATGGCTGATCTCCACAAATTCCAAGATGGAAGGACGCGAGGATTTGATCACTGCAGGATTCAGGAAAGCTGGACTCGTGTAAAAAAGCACATGTGTGTAACTGAAAATGTTTTGATGAGCTAAACACTATTGTACGCTGTTGTTTATTTTATGTTTGCTAAATTAAATGCCCTTTTCACAAATAAAACAAAATAAACACTTGTGTTTTTTTCAAGAGTATGGGATTGAGTCTGCATGACTTTAGTTTTTATTAAAATGTTGTCAATGCAGTTATCAAACTTGTTGTGTTATACGAAAGGTGATCTAGTTTGTTAAGTGTTTTTTTCTCAATGAAATGCTGCATTTATTGATAAACATCAGTATGTATTAAATCTATAAACTTTATGTGTTTGTGTGCTAAAAAAACAAAGGTACGGGTTTTATGTGTATGCACAAAAATAGTAGATGCAGTTAAAAGCAAACAACCAAACACAAATCAATATGTTCTTTATTAAATTTGTAATAAAAGCGCAGAATATATTTCAGTCAGGTGTTGATCACACATCGTCATCTTTTAATTGCGTTTAATAGTATTGTCTTTGATCCGGATTCGCCGCGTGTTGGCTGTATAATCTGCAACACCCATGAAAAACACAATACACACAATGGGTAATAAAGTTGTTAACAATTAGCGCTAATCATCACTATTCTACCTAAACAAAGTCAACGCATTCGATAAAGCGTTACTGCATTCGCGTTTTACAGGAAATGTCAGTTGTCAATACACTGTATAATGTACACGCCTTTGTGTCAAAACCGGATTAAACTTGATTGAAAAGCAGACGAAGTACAAGTATGCATGCGTGGATTATGTTGGTTTTTAATGCATTATGCCTACGGTAATTCAGTCTTAATTTTGTTTAAATATTGGACATAATTATTCGTTATGATCTTAAATTCGTCAATCGGTCGACTGACGAAATAGACGAAAATTAATGCCTGACGAATAATAATGGTTTCACAGTACATCGCACTTCATCAGTCGAAGGAGGAATTTCTCATCAGTAATGGGCATTAATGAACTGTATACGTCATACTTATTTCTTCTTGACAATTATGTCTTTCGTCCTAAAGTCTTATAAATCATCGTCACGAGATATACATCATTACACTGTTACAGAAAACAGGTTTAAAAAAAAGTATTATATGATTTAAGTCCAACAGATGCATTGAAGAAAAATAATGATCATTACTGTTTGTCACGATTGTCGTCATCACTTGTCTTAAAGGTGTCTCTAGCTGAACTAATGTATTGTTTCTTATTAGATGTTTTTGCTGATGTTTTTCGACAAAAGAAGTCAAGGGTCGTATAGGGGTGATCTGATTGAAGGTTTGTCGATAGATTTTGCAAAAGGCCAAGAGGGCAATGACACAAAGTCATTTTCTAAAGAAACATGTATTAATGTTCATTGACCTTATGATCTGACGTGAGAAAGGCGAATTCTTGCCAGTTTCTTTCCTATCCATCGTGAAATTGTAAGTGTTGCGCAGTATTGCCGACAATCACTTTTATAATTATCACTACTCATATGATCAGAAATAATTTCGGCAATTGTTTGTCAAGTCTTATTTTAGATTTTCTTCCGGTGTCAATCACGTTGGAATATTTGTTAAATGAAAACTTTTTTTTAATTTGTTTGTTGCATATTGTTATGAAGATGAGATGACTTTACACATGTCTTTTTGAAATTCATTTTATAAGCATTGAATTCATTTTGTGAATATATGATATAGCCCTTGTGATGTAAGTGTTGTTTAATCCATGTTCTTTTCGTACTTGTTTGCCAATCTATATCTATATGAAATGACGCGTCGGCGACACAAACAGATTGGATTGTTTTCATCAGGCATTTTTAAGCTAAAACTGAACCATTGCACATAAGAATAATGTATTCGTATTTATCTTCGATATAACGTTGTTGAAAAGTGCAAACAAAAGAGTCCAGAATCCACTTGTGATGCAAACGAATTTTATTTATATATTTTGCGTTGCGTTTCATGCTTGTGAGTTTGTTAACGTCCCCCATTTACTCGCTATTTAAAGAGTTGCAAAACTGTTTGCAAACAAAACAACAGCATGTGAACATTTCATATTGTTTCAGACAAAATGGATACAGGGAGGAGAGATCAAAATGAGAATTTTCCAGTTTCTTTAAATATGTCAGTTAAGGTTTGCGGTGCTGCAAAGTGATAGTGCTTTGGCCACTTGGGTGTTATATTTTCGGGTGGAACCGTTAATTATGCATGTAACATAGCACAAACAGGAATATTCAACATACATTGTTTTTTTTTTGCAGGATGAGACAACGGGTGTTTGAACACTCTGGCCCCAAAGTTCGCTCTGACCGGTTACCACGTGTTCGCCGGATGTCCTCTAATAAGCATTGACTTTAACTCGCGTCTGCAAACCAATTTATCTAAAAAAGTGAATTCCAAAAAGGGACTCGCCTACAAATATAAATTGGACTTTCAGGTACATACATTAGTACCAAAACAACCAATATTGAGACTTTGATTTTTTTTTAAATAAATAAATGCTATACTTGGCTCCTTGTTTTCCCATCAAGCTCCATGATATTCGACCGCAATAGAATTATTATTGTAAATTTACATATGTTGTTGAAACTTGAAATGGAGTCCGCTTTGAAAGTGACTAACATTAAGGGAACTCCAATACGTTTTGAAGTTAATGTGTTTGCCCTCATTGATTCTGTAAATCATTTCAATCATTTTTAAAGTTTTAAAAAACAAAACTGCATCGAAGTAAGTGACACATAACCTATATTGGTAGGTTAAAAAAAGACGTAATTTTTCAATTTCTTGATTCTTTTATCTGGTTGCCAGTCCCTTTAAAATACAAATGCCAAACTCAGAAGATTCTAATTTGTTCCTGAATATGTGTAGAGGTGCATGCATACATGACAACTTGTTCTCTTAAAGGTGTCTTCACTTTGTTGTTTTTTTCATGATATAATCCACCTAAAGAGTTGTATTCTGAATTTAAGCTTTAATAGTGTTGTATGTGACGACACTACCTATTTAATTTATTGACTTTAGTGTTATGAAATGATATGGTCAAGTGGTAATCGAATAACGTATTTTTTACTAAACGGATTCTGCAGTCATTGATCTTATTCACACTATACACTACGCGCATGTTACGTCAACAAACATATGTGAAGTATTTGGTTTTTATATTCTGTTAAAAATGAATAATATCCTCGGTCAATGAACTCTTGAAATAAGCCTGAATTTGATTTGACTTGAGAAATAAAAATCAGCAAGCAGCAATAATTGTATTTGAAATGTAAAAATAAACCACAAAAATAGTAAAACATGCAAAATGTGTCTTGAAGTTCACAACCATACTTAGGCTGAACACACTAAGTTTTGTTTAACAGGTCTGCCGAATGTAATTTTTCGTAGCCACATCAGATTGTTTTATTTTGCGTTTTAAAACAAACACTAATTTTGAATAAAACGTTCGGTGAATGCTATAACACTTATCAATTAAGCACACACAAGAATTACTCTCGTAATATTAACCATGTTAAAAGGTTTTCTGAATATCGAAGAGGTTCAATAAATGTGTGGTAATATTTGTGAAAATAAAAACGAAAATTTCTTTAGCTTTAATGCATCTGATTCAAGAAAAAATGGCCTGCTAAACTAAACATTAACTTTGGTAAGCCTTACTTGTATGGCAACAAAATGTAATCAAGTGTAAACAAGCAAACATGCTCTTACTTAATTATCAAAAAACTCCCTGAGTGTATTATTATCTCAAAAAAGCTCTTCCTGAACGATATAATTATAACAAGAGTTATAAAAAAAAGAAAACGTTTGCAAAATAAAGTCGACTATGAACTTATAAGTACATTCAGAAAAAAAAACACTTTTGTTGAAAGCAATTATTTTGCAAACAATGAAACTCTAGAAATTCTATCAGGAGATAATGTTTTGTTCTTATCCACTTTCTTTATAACCGAAACAGTAACTGCAGACATAAAATCTCAAAACTGGGATTACCGCCCATGAACGGTAATGCAAAGCATTTGGAATTTTAACATGCTTAAGGTTAAGCCGAACCTCACTCGTAAACCAAAATTAATCACAAACCATACGCGCGTCTAACACGATCTCAATCAAATGCAATACGTTCTATTGCATCCACACAGCATACACAAACTATTCTAGTTTCCAAAAAAAAAAACAATACAACTACATATACTCTATAAGTAGAAAAAATCTGATCCACTATGTTTATAACAAAACATCAACTATAAACATAAAATGATGTTTTATTTTTAGACTACAGTTAGGATTCTATTATTAGACTACTTCATTTAACTTGAAGAAAAGAGACCAAAGTGTGCAGAATGTCCTTGTTCTTCAATCCGCATTCCATACACGGAAAACCCATTACATAATGTTAACCCACTTAAACGGATTTAGTCTGATGGTTTCTATTGCAAATTGCAAGATCACAAAACGTGAGAAATCACCTAATTCCAACTCGAGTGTAACTTGTAACTTCCAAGCTGCGATTGTTCACATTTGAGTCGTACGTTGAGTCTATCGGAAAAAAACATTTCGATTAAACACACAGGTTCATTATGCAATGCTGATTTATGAAGAAAGGTTCGTCCGCTTGCGTGATAATAACCGTGTCCTAGCACATCAATCTCAGAAACAGATACATGTTTTCTTTCTTCACAGCTATAAAGTATTACCAAAACAGTCTGGGTTAAGAAAAACAGACTTCCAGACTTGTATTACATAAGATGCAGAGATTTATATTTATAACAAAAAAAAAAGAAAAAAAAGCATTTGTAGAATTTTGTAGTGTAATTCTTACCAACAATATTTCCTGTGTTAAAGAGTCATGTGATCGCATGAAACAATGGTACCAGAATGCACAGTTTAATTTTTTTTATCGTCGAACGGATGTTGGGATTGCGAATGTAGAAATATTTGTAAAACATGCCTACGTATAAAAAATCCTATTTGAAGCATATATATTAAACGAAGGCTCGTATATTGCATGTAACTGTTGTTGAATTAATTGCTTTATTATAGAAACTTGATTCTAAATTCAGTTTGACATATTTAAGCAAAAACGTCAGACGGTAAATTAAACAATGTTGTTGGTTTTTATCAGACACAAAGCTGTCGAACAGTTAATGCATTTAAATATAATATATTCCGTTACCGCCAGCTAACTTGTGCACATAATATTGCACTGTTATATTGTTAAAATGCACTGTATGCTTGATTTTCCGAGACGCTCCAAATCAAAATTGATACGCCGTATTGTTGAAGTTTAATGCACGACACGTTGCGATTGAATCTCACAATATTGTACAAACTATTTTGATTACAGATACTCTGTATTTTCTAATGTATATATTTCAGCATATTGCATTATTTGTTCAGTGTATACGTTTTAGATTAAAAATAGTGTCGATCTATACGTAAACCTCCACGAATAAAAAAAAAAACATACACTTAACAAAAGCAACATAATCCAAAGGAATTATTGTGGATACTAAAGATTTTAGATCAATACCAGAACATTTGAAAATCATTAACAAGCATCGTACCAATATAAGCAAAAACAAAGAACAGGTACCTTGTATTGGTATGTGGATTATTTCGTCGACATAAAACAATAAAAGTACCTTTCATGAAATAACGATGTAAATAACTAACCATTTATCTCAATTAGTGATCAGAAAACATTGTAAACGTTCATATCATTCAAGGGCTTAATGCAATTAGTCGTACAATATTAATTTACACACGTTTCCAATAAAATACTATGTTTTGCCTATAATAAACACAGGCTTGAGAAAAGTACACGTGTTTCACAATTTATATATTAGTGACGAATCTAAAAGCACAGTACAATTAACTCAGTAAAAAGAAACTTTTGGGAAAAACGCTCTTTGCGTACAATGTTTGTAATCTAAATAATGTGTCAGATTGAAAAGAATTACAACAGTATAGCAAATACAACCAACCAAATAATGAGTGAACCTCATAAAGGTTTAATGGAAAATAAAACACATTAAAGTACTGATTATATTTGTATTGCCTATGTACGTGTACGTATTTCATGTATCGATGCGTTATCGACGGAGTACACATTAATGATATCTGGTTGGCATTTAACTCGTCTATAAGCTGTGAAGTGTATTTTACACTCCATGCTGGGGAAAATATGGAGACAACAAAATAATATCTGTAATTTTGTTAAAGCATTTTCTTACATGTCTATATGATTAAATTTAAACTGATACAAATATTGAATGAACACTTAACTGGTCGAATACAAAGCTAATGATATATGAAAATATTTCTTAAACATAATTCGTTACCTATGCAAATGAGAAATATGTTACAAATATATTCTGTGTAAAATTCCATGTCTTTCTTATAAAAGGAACGAAACTTTTCTTTCACAAATAAGGATATTGACTAAGTGCTTAATTTTTATCTTGAAAAAAAACTATTAGCGTACCTAAAATTATTGGTTATAAATTATCATTTGCATTCAATGATCATCGATAAAAAAACAATATAACTTATATAAATAAGCCTTTTTGTTATCGACTTCTCGCTAATCAATGGAATTCCCCTACGCGTTATCAATCGATCTAAGCATTTATCGTCATTTGCTTTACAGTGTGTGGACTCTGAAATACAATCATTCAACAATCCAGACATTCAATATAAATCGTCAATATCGGACGACGTGCCGTGGTTTGCATTTTGGTCATATGTAGCTGTCTTTGATGGTTCATAATGAGATCTTGACATTTAAGTAGAAGGATACGTCCGCTTCAGAGATAATAACAAATGGAGTCGCTCGTGTTCTATACAGAAGTCTCGTCGAAAAAAAGAATGACGTTGTTTCAAAGAAGTCAAAAGTCCAAAGAGATATTTAACAGATAATCAATCTTATTATGGCATCTTTTATCCAATAATGAAAAACAAAAAGCGTTGCATTTTTTTTTTATCAATATTGGATTATAAAAGCTTACCAAACAACAAAGCTATCAGATTGGAATCAAATGAAATGATATATGCTCCAAAGAATTATTTTTAATGTATAAGATAACAAATATGCATAATAGCTTAAGATTGAAAAATATAAAAGGATCATGTTTGTATCACATCTATTTCATGACTGTTTAACGTTTCATTCATTAATAGCTTTTGCAATATTAACCAACGAGTATTTGCTCGTTTCAGTTAATCTGACAAATAAGGCCTATCCTTGAAAATAGAAATGGTAATATATGTTCAACTAGTATTTCACAATGACTTGTCGCCTGGACATATTGAGAGATGACAGTTCTAAGTTTTCTACAATTAATTTTAGCTAAATATTTCACTAGGCCTATATTTATTTTGACATTTCTATATAACGTTAACACGAGATCATTTTCTAGGGTTTCTATCCATTACACTAGAATTCGGTCAGTCAAACGTTGTTTATACATCGAGATAAAAGCATTTCCATTAATATAATGTAAGTTCAACCAGACATCTAGAAAATCATTCTTTTCCAGACATGTCAGTGTAAGTGTTTCGTAGATAAATCGGATAAATTCAAATTCACGCAGACATTAAACTTATATTGTATACATTTTACCTTTCTTTTTATATGTGGTATTTTATTGTTGTTTGGCAATCAAAATATAAGCGTTTAATTGTTTTAAATTATTAAAAAATCATTATATTTATTATTGTTCCATAAACCATTCATTTAAACATGAACAACAGTATTTTTACACTTCTGCACACTAGAATAAACAAAACAATAGCTCAAAGCTCTTATTGTTCTAGTCCTACTCACCAAAGTTCGATTGAAAACATTAAGTATCATGTCATGGTTTGTAACATATTCTATCTTCCATGAAGAGTGATAAATCAGCAAAAGACAGAAACGATACGTTATAAAAACAAAAATCCTCGATTTTCATTTTAAAACAGTTTGCGTAACCGGGTAATTCGTTGTGGATAGAAAAGTCGTTCAACAACTAACAAAGACGCGACTAATTCATCAAAGATATTACACTTTTATTTTTACGTCCAAAAAGTAAATAAAGACTGCATTAACATTACTGTTTTAAACTCTTTTAAAGTCACTTTGTTGTCAATTGCCAAGCCAATATCTTAAACCATGACGTCATTCGAAAACAGCCTACAGTACATTATTAAAACTTGAAATGCAAACTCACCGGTTTTATACAAGCAATATAATTATGTAAACACTTTACATCAGATTGTATCACTATACAACAAAGACTTTATATTTTATCCGAATGCGTTTCAAAACGCAAAGTCACTTGCGTCATTTAATAAAATGAGTAAGGCAAGTGATGACGTCATCAGACCTGCATGTGCTGTTTGGTGATTTGTTTGTCATACAGTTAATATATAATAGGATCGATGTGTTAGCATGAAAGCCGACAGTAGAACGTATCCCCGTTCATATCATTAACAGTAGGACGGATCCCCGTACAAATCTTCAATGTTATATTTCAGTCAACACATAACTATTTTTGTTATAAAGATAAAACAAATTTAGTTTTTTATTTACGATCTTCTTTACAACTAGTGTTTGAAACAAATTAAACAAATACATCGATAAGTTGATAGTTAAATATAGTTTAGATGGAACATATATCTTTGTATAATAATTTCAAAACCCAAACCCTGATCTTTTTAATAGATTACCGATACTTACCACACTTAACTGTGTCTTATTCGATTTGCGCGTCAAGTTTTGGAATTCATATTTTCATTTGTTGTCTGCATATTTGAATTTATTTTTTTGTTTATTAATTTCAGCTTAATTGTGAGGTTCGCATTGCTTTGCATTGACCGTTTAAATGCTGTGATTTCAGTTTTAATCATGTTATCTTTATAGTTTATGTCTAATAATTAAAGTAGTGAATAAGAACACGAATTTCTCTACTGATATTGTTTCTGGAGTTGCATAGTGCGCTATAGTTTTTACCGTTCATTGATTTAAATATTAAACAATAAATTAATATATTCAAAATTAATCTTAAAATGTGTATCTTTTTACTGCCATCAAAGAATGATTTAAAAGAACTTTGTAGGAAAAATGAGTCTGTAAATAGAATGTACATGAGGGTGTCATGTAAATCTTTTCTCATGTGAAAGCTCAATTTTACACCGAGATTTTTCTTCTATAAAATCATTTAGTGGTAGAATTGAAAAGCATTCTTAGACATATAACTGAAATAATAAAAAAACATGTGCTTTTATTTAAGCTTTTTTTTAAGCTACACATAAGTGTACACACAGGAGTCAGAAAGTTTGTGCTTTATACGTTGTTTTGCGCTTATGGGTGTTATGTCTAATCCGAATAGATGTTCGTCTGCATGGTTTTTATCGCAATAACATAAAAATGCACGAATCTTTAATTAGAAAATGTTTACCAACATTTTTAGTACAAAACGTGATCTTGAATAATACAATTATGTGGCATTGATCATATTTTGACATTATTATATAGATTGTCAGTTACCATTGAAATGCGGAGTGTATAATCTAAAAAAAAAAATAAATTTCGAAAAGACATGTTTAGCTTCAAAGTTTGCTTTTGTTAATATTGATTCCATTTACGGCCAATGCAAATCATCATTACAACCACTTCAGACAGCGCATGATTGAGTCTTTTTATAAAGACTATGGGCTAGACGACTATATTTGGCATGTGGCGATCGTAAATACTGCCTAGCGATGATAAATAAGATATGAATTACATTAAGTTACATTGTATATTGGATCACTAAATTATGCCACTTCAATGAAATGAAAGACAATTCATTCAAATTCAATAACATTATTGTGTCATTTTGAAATTTTTAAAAGAATTGTTTTCATATGGGGTCATATAATTATAGTCAATTGCTATTTTCGTATTGAAGAATAGCTAGCTTTAAAATTTGCAACCTTTGTTAATAAGAGTTCCTATATGAGAACTTATTATTAGAGTAACAACATATTTTGCATTTTGGTGATTGCATGTTTGTTTTATGGGAAAAAAAAACTTAATTAAAAGTCCATATTATTGCATGCACAAAGCCTAAGAAAGTTTGACTCGTATTTATTTAACAAAAAAATAATACTAGCTGGCACACTATTTTAATAAATAAAATTTTAACAAAAGTAAGTTTTTAAATTAATATGTTAATTTCCTTTACTAAATGCTCTTATAGGCAGTGCACACATTTGGAATACAATGCAAAAAAAATAAATGATTAAGCTGAAATGATAAATAGTCTGCCGTAAAGTAGATTTTATTTACAGAGACACTTACGTAATGCAACGGTCCCACACAATTAGATGCAACAGGACATTGTTATCATTGTTTTTACTTTTTGAAATGTTCAAGTTTACTTATCGACTCAAATAAATGGACATTCTTACAACTGATTCTTACAAATCGACGAAAAGCGTTAAATAGACGTAATACTTTAATCAATTTCTATTGAAAATGAATTTACAATACATATACAACTGTTCAAATGCATGTGCGCCATAATTCACTTGTACTTTTAATACAACATCTTTTTCTTGATCTTTGACAAAATAATAACAAAAATATCAAATTACAAATCGTTAAATTGTGCCCTTGAAATGATCAATATATGAAGATTTATGTATTTGAGTAAAATATATTTTGCGCTTTAAAAAAAAGCAACACAGATGTGATTGTAAATATATTTGTTTTTAATCGTCAAAAAAAAAATTATTCTGGCCAATTTACATTTCCTGTCTTTTGTGATAAATGTATCACGTCATGTGTTGCCATAGAGCATCAGCTGTGTCGTGCAGCATTATTACTTCTAATAGGAATAATCTGTTTCAAACCATGTATCGCTGTCAAGACCAAGAAATATAAAAATCAAAATACTAAAATCGTTAACAAAATGTAAGCTGTAAAAGTATAATTATCAAAAAAATACTTTAGCTTTCTTTTCAGGTGTATTTTATTTTAAATGAGTGTTCGTCAAGAAAACCAGAAATAGTATTAATCACTCGTAGGATGTTAACGTGAGAATATTGCTAATAATATTGAAAACAAATGAAGTTATACAGCAAAAGGATTCGGGGTACAACTAAATGAGCGATATGGTTTTGGTACTTCTTATACTATGAGCGATATGGTTTTGGTACTTCTTATACTATGAGCGATATTGTTTTGGTACTTCTTTTACTATGAGCGATATGGTTTTGGTACTTCTTATACTATGAGCGATATGGTGTTGGTACTTCTTATACTATGAGCGATATGGTTTTGGTACTTCTTATACTATGAGCGATATGGTGTTGGTACTTCTTATACTATGAGCGATATGGTTTTGGTACTTCTTACACTAAAGTTATGAAATAAAACACAAACACAACTTCGATACTAGTACCAAGGTATTTAAGAAAACGGAATACATCTTCTTACGCTTATTTGTGTTTGAAGCACAATGTTTAGTTGACGTGACAACTGAATGCATAATTCATTGAATTATGAAAAACCATTTGGTCAGATGCTGGGTTGCTTATGATGCTTTATTGCTTTTGCTGCTGAACATGCAACGTTGAGATGTCCGAATTCAGGGATGATTGCCAGCTAATAATTCTACGATGTAAAAACGTGATGCATACGTGAAAGAACAAGACATCACAGAATTCACCCATTGAAAATAGTCATGTTGCACTCAAAGTTTTAAGGGAAATACAACTGGGATGAGCATGCTGTAATGGGGACGTAGTAACCGTAAAAAAGGCATTATCTATTATAATGTTCTTAAAGGTTAATCTTCCCGTGTACACATTGTAACACTATCGCTGAAGGTCGTAGCTCGTATAATTGTTTTCTGGCTGTTCTGAACTGTAAGTTTAAAAACAAACTGGTGTTGCTGTGGTATATGAAATAACAAGAATTTTGTATTGCGCTATTGTTTATCTGTGTAATAAACATTTTTAATCAGCGTTTACAGCATTGACATTTTAACGCAATTATATAATTTTTAATGTCTACATCATTCTTTACATTTATGAATTTAACAATAAATATATATATATATTTCCATAGATAATATTAATTATAAGCAGTTTGACGTATCTGATTATAGGAATGGCACATTATGATGTCGGCTTATTTCAAACCGACAAAGATTGCAAATCGACAGTTGTTGTCTTTAGGCTATTTTTTATATTTCTCAAATATTTCGATGCATATCTTAAAATAATTCATCACAAATAATATCCCAATTCATGAACACTAACTGACAATTTATCAATACATATAGCAGCTATTGTATCGTTGTTCAAAAAGTGATTCTTTGTTACAACTCATAAGGACAAAACACAATTTAAGGTACTAGTTCACATTTTGTCAATATCAAATATTTTGCACTTTTTATAACATATTCAAAATATAAACGAATATCATACATAGGGGAGCGAAGTATCACTAATTACGAAGATTCAAATTTAAAAACATCTTCGTTTATGGAATTGAAATTCATAAAAGTATAACGCGTTTCAAACGCGAAATTATTCAATTATGTTGAATGATTCTTTGGTTTTCTTTACAATGTGTTACACAACGTGAATCATTTACATCGATGTTAAACCTCCGTTATTTTAGGAAAATGACCAAGCATACAATACAGGAAACAATATGCAATAGTAAATTAGATATATTAACGATTTAAGTTCAGGTTTCCGCAATGAAACGGTCAATACAAAAAATGGGGATAAACACCAGTTTAAAGGCATGCCAAACCTCTAACCAAGTAAACAAACACAAGTGGAAATAAACTATAACATCAAAGCAGCGCAATTCAAATAAAAAGTTAATATAGGAACATATCAATTCGATTAAAATACAATTAATAATTGCTTCATTTTTTAATGTTCACCAGAGAAACAGAATTACACCTTTGTGAGACACGATGAAATAAGTCGATGCTAGTATAACCCTACGTTCCGTTTGTTGAACCTTAAACAAAAATATAATCGATAAACATATTATGAAAATTACATCTAACCTTAAGTTTCGGTTTCTTAAGGATTCTTGAAAAGAATTAACGTACGTAAAATTATACTCGTGTTGATACCGTTAAAACCATGTTGTGTTGCTGTACTTTTAGATATTTAACGAACACTACGTATAATGCAAATTAAATAAATAATGTTTGAATAGTTATTTGATGAACAATCATATAACGACTTTGGGCAGTTTTGAAATATGTATCGCACTTAGTTTTTAAAATCACACACATAAAGCACTATCATTTTTTTTGGTAATATATCACCGGCAAACATTGATTTTTTAAGCAAATGAACTACCGGAACCAGCGCCAAAGTGTCCAAACGTTACAAAGGTCGTATTGACATATATATGTTCATTAATGTACCACTAAATATTAAACAACAAAAACTAACCAGTTGAAATATAAAAATTCCGAACAACTCAATTGACTTTCTGAATATGATGTGATTACTTTATTTGCTTATGTAATATTTTAAATGGGATTATTGTACTTAAGCTGGCATATTAACCAACTTTTCGACCAACGTTACTAATTCGTTCACTGTTTAGGTTTTCTTGGAGTAAGCAAGCGTGTGCGTCTAACATTGACATTTCATCAACACATTAAGATAGGTAACAATTTTGTATTTTAAAGATACCAGACCTTAGAAAATATATTTTATTTACGAAAGCATTTAAAGCCACACACCTTGAGATGAAGTACATCTTAATAAATACATATAGATGCAATTAGAAAGTGTGCAAAATTTTCATTAAATCTATAGCCTAGTTATTAAGTTTTGTTTTTTTTCAACCGGGAATTACCGCTTTGAAAACCGAAAGTAGGATTTCTATATTATACGTCAATTTCGACAAACGCGATTATTTTTAAGTTTTAAAGCGCAAAATGACGGATTTCTACCTTGTAACCACCAGATATGTTCTAATTGTCATAGATAAAATTAAATCTTTAGCCTAGTTAGCAAGTAATTTATTATTTTTCAAATGGTACAGTTTTTAAAACCGAAAGTAGGATGTCTTGACGTATACGTCCATTTTGACAAACGCGATTATTTTGAAGTTTTAAAGCGCAAAAAAGACGGATTTCTACCTTGTTACCACTAGATATATTCTAATTGGCATAGATAAAATATGTTTCTGATTTATACTGCAATTTACTATGTCAAATAAGGTGTGTGGCTTTAAGTTAGTATTTACTAATAGCTGACATGAGAAAAGGTATGTTATTTACAAAAGCATTTAAGTAAGTATTTACTAATTTGAAAGTGTTGTACAGTGTGTCTGTTATTACATAGAAGCATAAACATGCATTACCGTTTGTAATGGACTTTCTAAATAAATACATGGTTCACAATAGTTATAAAACTTTTATACATGTTTAACCTATGTCTTTAAAAGAATCATTGTATTATACATTATCAATTCTTTTCATTATCCTTTAAGTTTCATGGGTAATTCATCTTTAGAAATTGTGTCGCTACTTATAAAATCACAATTTCAGACATCATAAAATAATATGTTCATACTTCTGAAAATGATGCTATACGCTGCAAATAACAACATTGATGTTCATATCTCTTGCTTTAACGTATTTATAAGATCAACACATCTGTGTTCGTGCGTTTCAATAACGAAGAAACAAAAGCAATGTCCACAATAACATTATATGTTTGTAAAACATATTTAAGTTAAGATAAAAGGAACTTTTTGTTTTATTTCTACCATTCACCAAATGAAATTCATTTTAGGGTTGAACAGCTCTTGGTATTATAAAACCAAACTATATGCCAGTTATTTTTGTATCAACGCACTTTGCATACTTAGCGTAAACTGTATTTGAATTATTTGAGTATATATGCTTTGGAACCATGGATGTATTTGAATCAATTTCAGTGTCATTTAGAAAGTGTATTTATGCTACAAGTATATTTGAAATTATTGTAATAATGAAATTCCAGAAATATTATAAGAAGAGAAATTCTAATTGAAAACCGCTTGTCTTTTGTTTTAATGCAAGCGACCAATTGTACATACAATATATATATACAACACGACATTTATAACCAATTATTCAGGCTTTGGTCACCGCCTTTGAACGGTAAATTCAAAACATACACGTATACTCAAGTTTCAGTTTGTATGAGCAAATGTGGTACTTGTATAGTGTATTCACCTTATATCTCAAAGGTGAGCCTGTACACAATGCAATAAAGATTAAGATTAAGACACACGTCCATACAAATAATGTTGTCAGATTGACAAACATATCGGTTGAAACATCAATTTTAACAAGTTATCCTAAGGCTTATTGATATCTGACTTAGCAATCGCCAAATTGTCATCCACAGAACGACGTGTGTTGTGAGGCGTCAGTAAAAAAGCGAAATAGCTACGAAAGCGGCTTGATGCGACTTTGTCTGAAAGAAAACACGATGAATTGTTGAATGAAATCGTGTACTATTACACAGTGAGGAAAATGTTTAACATTTAGATTTTATTTAATGCAGCTATGTGCTTAAATCATTTAGGTATTAGATTAAAAAAATAAATGTTTTATTTGTATTATTATATGCCTTTATTATCATTACCCCATGCGACTCTATTAATTCGATTGATTTCAAGGAATGAGAAAATAAATATGAATTATATGTACAACAGCTTATCAGATTATCATGCATAAAATATATGTACTAATTAGTAACACATAGTACTTAACAAAAGAAACGCATATTACGCATATGTTACAGTTACAAAGTACAGACAGTTAAATTGTAATCAATATGTAAGTGCTATTTTACATTTATATATTCATATTGCCCAGTAGCTTAACATTGTTATGGAAACCAACAATAAATCACATATCGTATAGTACAACACTAGCTCACAGTACATTGACAATTATCAGCAAGCGCGCTTTCTTTCCTCTCTCTGACTAATTTCCTGTTAGATAAACATTTGAGATTTTACAAGTAAATGAAAACGTTTACTTGCTCAACATACAAAATAAATCAAATATAAATAATTTCAACAATGGGTTGAATAATACATCAGTTCCCACCTCAGAGGAGCTGGGTCCGCATAAGTTAAGATAAGTAATACGTTATAAACTTACCTCTGACGAGAATAACAATATATAAAGACGACAACACATATCCGTATGGCAGATAAGTCAATGCGTTTAAATCCAACATGAACAATTCAGGGAGACTTACAGGAGATTAGGTATCCAATCAGATTAATATGGCGTATACCATTTATTTATAATATAAAAATGGAACATTATTTTTTCCACCACATTGCTCCATTTACGCCCCTGTGAAAAAATATGAGTTTTTGATAAATGGTCATCCGAGCAAGTTAGTGCTTGTCAGCAAAGAAGGACATACTAACGAACACTAATAGTAGTCCATGCAATTATAATACACTAACTTTTGGTAAAAATATAACATCTTATAAATTTGATTGACACAATTCTGTTTTTTTTTCAATTACAATCACGTGATCTATATACGTTGTTGTTATACGTTGGGACTACATTCTGAATAGTGTTGAGATATTAATTGTAAAATAGCCAAATTGAATTTTGCAAACACAAAGAATTCATCTGGAGATCCAAACATGCCTCATCTTTAGGGATAGAATTAAGCAACGAACCCGCAGAAATAATGTCATTAAATATTCCGGGAAAAATTCATGCTTTTGAAACTTGTTTAAATAAATGGAAGCTATCTTTATTTGGAAAAATTACAGTTTTAAAAACTTTTCCCATTCCCAAGCTTGTATATCCATTAACAGTTTTACCAAATCCATCTCAAGACATAATCTCAAATATTAAATCGCTATGTTACAAATTTATGTGGGACGAAAAACCAGATAAAATTGCCAGAAAGCGAATCACACAAGATTATGCCGAAGGTGGTTTAAAAATGCTAGATATTGACCTTTTCTTAAAATCCCTCAAGGCCAGCTGGATATAAAGATTTATATTTCAACCAGATTCAAAACTGATTAGAATATACACCAATATGCTAAGCAATTATGGCGGAATGTTGATTTTAAAATCAAATTATCATGAACAAGAAGTTAAGAGCCTTAACATAAAATCCGAGTTCTTAAAAAACATTCTGTGTGGATGGCTCAGTATTTCTTTGAATAAAGACGATATACCTATACAGAAACAACTTATCTGGAATAATTCATTTAAAAAAAAACGAAAATAAAACCTTCTTTATAAAAACATGGTTCGACAGAGGTATTCAATTTATTGAACATATATATGATTTCAGGAAAAAGCATTTTACAGTTTTCAAGATATATTTAACCTTAATGAAATAGATAAAGCAGACTTTATAAAATATCATAAAATTGTCAAAAGCATACCTGTTGAATGGAAACATAAACTAAAAGAAAACGATATTATTTATACCACACCGCAATACATGCTTAACCAAATAACAGAACATACAAAAGCTTGCAAAATGGTTTATAAATCACTTATACTAAAACACGAACCAGAAGTGTTAAAACAATTTGATAAATGGAAAGTAACGCTGAATAATCAAAACATTGACCAAACAACCATCTTCAGCCAACCACTCAAATTAACTATTGACACCAAACTTAGAAATTTCCAATATAAATACCTCATGCACATTTTACAAAAGAATACTTTCCTCCATAAATGCAATCTCGTTTCAACAACATTATGTGATTTTTTTATATGCACACAGAAACGGATATTCACGTATTCTGGGATTGTCATCATATTAAATTTTTTGGATGGATATACAAAACTTTATTTACGACAAGTTAGAAAGGTTAGAAAAATTGGAGCTAAATTTTGCAACTGTATTATTTTGTAATTTGACCATAGCTGATGCCAACAATTCACATGTCATTAACTTCATAATATTATTGGCTAAATATTTTATCTTTAAATGCAAACAGGAGAAAATAATACCACTAGTAGAAGCTTTTGTATCATTTTTTAATACTAGAATTAAACTCGAGGAATTAATCGCAACAACACAACATAAACTACATATTTTTAATACTCGCTGGGCGCATTTTATGCCCAATTAATGCACCTACCCTAAAAACATCTTTACACATACTCTCTAACATAAGTACACCTACCTTTAAGCAACAAACACCCCTTTTTTTCTTTTTTTTCTGTATATTTGTATTACATTCTTTATTGACCTGTGTGATGCTACACCATATTGGATAACTTTTAAATCCTGTTTGAAACCATTTGTTTGTTCACTTTGTGAACCATTTTTGCTCAATGTATGTATTTCTTATAATATCTAATATGCAAAATACACATGCTTTATCCACACCAACCATAGTCTTCAAAAATGCTATGTACCATAATATAGAAAAACATTGTGAAACAAACGTACTAATTGTGTGTATATTCGACATATATTGTTATATGCAAAATGTATTATGTGTACGAAGGAAATGAAAAATGGAATTACAAAAAAAGATATTAATTGTAAAATAAAATTTATGAAGGCGTGTTTCCAAAGACGTGGATTGTTGACCAAAGTTCGTTCGTAAGCCGTCCATTCAGTTGGCTGACATTTTAGTTTTCAGACTAAGCATTTTACAATTTTTTCTGTCGAAATGGGATAAATCAAAACAACGTGTGAATCCGCGGGAACTGCAATTAAAGGAATGTAACAAACAAGGGAAATTTATTTCCGTAACAGCATCCTTTAAATGAACACCACGTTTGGAGAATACATAAAACATACCGATGCCCATCTTGACAATGTTATAATTCCTTATTGCTGAAACGCATTTTGTCCATATTTTGTGTATGTGTTATACGTTAATGCAAAACCTAATGCAGTAACGATGTTTAACGAAAAAATAATTATTACATCTATGTATCTGTTTTTTTTTAAGTTCCATTTTATTTGCGAATGCAGGTCATTGCATCAAAATTAATAACTGCATCTAAATTTTAAATAAAAAGAAAGTTTGTCAATATGCTATATAACATAACAACCCTACAGCGTTGCGTATGCGATGAGATCAGCATAAATATGGTAATTTGGCCAGTTCCTTTATAAGAAGTTGTGTAGCATATATGTAAAGAATTAGAAATGTGATTACAAATAATATGGAGCTCTAATGCAAGCTGGGTCTTGAATGTCATTTTGAAACAATTAATGTTCATATGTTACATTTGTGTAATGTCTAAGCACACAATTTGGCTACGCAACAATTAAGTCAAACTCGCATGTCATGAATTATAGAATAAAACGTGTACAATGAAATGGGGCATTTCTGCAAAATACTGTCGAGGCAGATATCCACGCCGACTATAAACACAGGAATGACCCGTGCGCGCCGCGACTAGGTAACGTGCGAGCTGCGATAAGCTTAGTTAAGTCACATGATATGAAAAGGTGGATTTTAGTTGTTATAATAGTTTAGTTGTTTAATATGGATAGTTTTTATAAATACCGCTTTTTATTTTACCACTGCATGAATTGTTGAATGAAATCGGGTACTATTACACAATGAGAAAAATGTATAACCTTTATATTTTATTTAATGCAGCTATGGGCTTCAATCATTTAGGTATTAGTTTCAAAAAATGAATATTGTATATGCCTTTATTATCATTACCCGATTATCGATAAATCGTTAGTTTGAAGTATACGTCAATTTATATAAAGATGCAGAGGAAAACAAAATCAGGCTACTATTATCAAACGCTTAAATATTACTATACACTATTCACTTGAATGACGCTTGTGGAAAAAAAAACTAAATTCGTAAGTATACATTTTGTTATCTCTTATGTATTATATTGAAAATGTATCCCGTTTGTTTTAAGCAGTCATATTATAAGAAGCTGAAATACAAATGTCTGGCATTCATATTGAGGTCAAAAGCTATTGTTTGCACAAACATTTTGCCTGTGAAGGCACTAACTAAAATCAAACTGTTGCAATACATAAACTAAATAATATAGATACTGCCAAAATGGCTATTCAGTCAAGACCATTAAATAACAGATGAAACGTATATTGCAAAAGGGTGAAGGCTGGATATGCGTGCTCTTTCTGAGAGTATAAGTGTAAAAGCTGAAACAAAACCGTCATTGGATTTGATTTTACTTTAATTATTTAAAGTCATATCTTACCTTTAAAGAAAATAAGTTGGTATAAAACGACATCAAAACAGGATTCAATATAAATTAACCTGTTAACATGTTTAACTGTGTGTCAAATGAGCTCTAAATTTAAATGTACGTATGTATTCTCGGGATGAATGGAACAAACGAACGATGAGTTTAAGTACATATTTGTTTCATATTAGATGAATCTATATGTTTGTTATCCCGTTTCAATCATCCAATATGAATTACGAATGAACTACTTTAACATTGTTTACCCCGCAGAGTTGGGGGCATTAAGAAAATGCTCCTGTCCGTCCGTGCTTCCGGCCGTACGTCCAAAACGATGCCCGAACTGTAACTTATGGTAACAGCTTATCAATCACTGCACTTATGTCGGTAGTTCCAATTTCAAGAACACACATGTCATGTTTCAAATAACTTGCCCCAAATCATCACCATGTTGAGCTCTTAGGCCAAGGTCCAAAATACAGCTCATGTGTTTACTATAGGAATAATACAGTTTCTCTGGATTGTAACTTCATAATTTGTGAGGCAATTTTTGAAAATAAATCGCTACAAGTGATCACTAGAAAACAAATATATGCATATATGTTTATATATTTTAATAACTGTACTACGAACGGAGATATGTTTAGTGCTTCATCAGCATGCGTATGTATTTTATAAATAGATATACTCATCTTTGTAACAGTGTTTCTTGGCGAAACCTCTTATGTCTGTGTGTAAAGTGCCCCCCAATATCTCTCGTGATGAATCTGTGTACGTAAGCATGAATATCGAACACAGTTCGTTTCAAAGGCTTACCGTTCAACATCATTCTTCGACATATTTTTTTCTGAACGTAGTTCTGCAAACAATTATTTAAAGAAAAAAAAGAGATTTTCTATACCCCCCTAATAAAAGTACAATCACGCGCGAAACTACCCAAAATGCGTGACGAAAATAACAGCAAGTACGTTAGCAATACAATAACTGGACAGCAGAACATGTTAAGCCATAGACGCAAATTGAAAATATAACAAATGTATCTACAACCGCTTCTGATTAAAAATGTTTCAAATGATGAGGACTCGGTCTCACTCAATCATAATTACATACATATAACGATTGCTTTAATGTATCGTTTTAAATGCATTTTCAAAAACTACCTGGCTGAACTTGAGGTTGATAGTTTCTCTGTATGAAACGATTAACCTACCTTAAGTGTGTCTTAAGTGTGTGTACAATTAAAACTATCAATGCTAAAACAAAAACAGATTAACAATGAATTGTAAGGTGATACTGATATTCAAACTATGATGTAGTTCAAATGAAATAATTAGTTTTAATGCACTAATTATAGTGACAAATGTGTGATCCCTCAAGGATTTTGACTGGATCAGCTTCGTTTGAACCCACAGGATAGTTGGTTTTCTAAAGTACATTCTGAGAAAGCCTATTCATATTTCCCCTAAGTGATGGAATCGGTTCAGACGTACACATCAAAGTCACGATTTACCAAGGATCATACGAATTAACGGCTACTTTTAAGAGGTACCCATCCATCATGCGTTTATCTGCAAAACTCAGACATCATATCAGGCACTGAGTTGCAAAATACCTTTCGAACAAGAGTTCGTAATTACACATCAAAGAGGTATCGGAAACAGAACCACTACGTTATCATATCGGTCATCATGGCAAATGATATATGTCTATTTATAAAGTATTAAGGAAAATATTAGTCTTAGTGATGTAATTGTCTGGACATCGTCAGATGTTTATGTGGAAAAACTGTTGGTGAATAAACACCAGAAGAACATTATATCGTTCTCGAACAATGTTTGTTCTTCTTAAATATTATAATTTCCAAATCATCATTGGGAAATGTTTTGAGTAAACTTTGGTTAGATATTTACACAGAGCTAACGCTTTATATTATAAATAAATAAAACAAAGCTTACATGTTTAAGTTTGTGCAACACATATTCTTTTGATTCTTTCATGACCAATTTGTCCGTACGAGGATAATACAATTATCGTATATTCACAAACAAAGCCGGTTGTTTATTTGATTAATGCCCATTGGCACATACACATCGGAATCACTTCATGTGCTATTGTAGGAACGAAACGCCATTATACTTGTAGTTCTGCGACTTCCCCTAATCCCACCATATTTTAGCCCACGTCAATGAGTATTGTACAGATTAGGACACTTACATAAATCATGATGGTTGTATTTAAGTTACAGCTCCTGAATTCGATCCAAAACGAAATTAGCAAACTACTTTAATACGAATATTTATTATTACAGTGAATAAATACAATATATGTCATTATTGTGTTTGCGCATACCTTTACAAACAGATGATTTTATAATGAGGCTTTTCAGATTTATAAATGCAATAATATCGTTTTTATTCGTAAAATTTTAATCGGTTAAATTGTTATTTTATATTATTCTAAATATGTATTTGTATTATGCATATAATTGTGTATGAAATTGTGTACATTTTACAATATGTATTTTTAATTGTGTAATTACTTTTAAATGTAATACACAATGCGTTTGATGTATAATATAATAAGAACATATTTTTTAGTTTCGGATTTTTTTTTATAATAACCATAAACAATGAAGGATGAAAATAACATGTGCATTTAGAATTAGTTTAGCGATACCATAAACAACGGAAACTAATATTTGTTTTGACATAAAATTAATTGTTATTTCCAGAAAACGATATTTTAAAAGACCTCAAGACAATGTTGATAGAGACAAGTGCATATAAGAACAGTTTTCCAAACCAGCACATCAGCTCTGCTCGGAACAGATTCACTCAGTCTGTACCAGGCAATACAAAAACACAATGAGTGAATGTAAAAACAAATTATGTTAGCTGATGAAGTTATAAGTGCATAGTAGTGTTACCTTCAATTATTCATTTTAACGTATAACAATAGCGAGGTATGTATCTTCTATATTACGATACTAACATAAGAAATGGTACTTGTATACAAAGTATTGTTGTATTGTATTGCTTATTATGTACTTTCTATAAACTTAATAAATAGTGTTTAAACCAAATGGTTCTTGTCTTTTAATCAAATTTAAAATGAGAAGCAAAAGTTCTTATAAAAACCGAATGCACAAATCAAGAATACGTATTTAGTATTATACTCTATTCAATAAAGCTATTTAAAAAACAACTTGTAATATGTGAAGAGTTTAGAGAAACGAGAGTACACATATCATTGTAATATAAAAGACCACTGGTACGATGTTGTTGCTTCATGTGCAGCTGGAGGTTCACTTTGTTTACATTTGTTACCAAAATAATCGTTTCAAAGGTTAAAGGACAACGTCACAAATACGTACTATTATTTTCTAGTACGGCAGTTATTTCTACGGTGTATTTACAAACACATATTTCAGAAGACTTTATTGAGCTTGTTTTCTAAATAATAACCATTGGTTCTGGAATGTATTAAACTTGGCTACCAATCAAATCCGAGTTCTCGTTTGTGTGGGGGATAATCTAAATATTGTATTGGTTCTTCAATCTATAAAAATGTGGTGATCAGTTTGTTGAAAGTATGATTTTGTATGCAGTGGCTCAATAAGTTCCTCTTGATGCCACAAGTCACACAATCTACCACAAATCTCACAAAATGACTAATCAATACAATACTTGGATCGTAGAACAAATGATAAAGTAATTCATCTTCATTTGTTCAGTAGAATTTCGTGCGATTGGCATTATGAACTTGTTAAAATGACAAATATGTTTGTTGTTGCACGTCTTGGGTGTCAGCACACTTATCATTACCAATATTAACTCCGGTATAATTTGGGAAATGTCACCCTAATAGACGATTCATATGTGGTGTCAAGAGTTTATGTAGACAAACACGGTAAACACACGTATTTAAAGAAATTCAATATTGCTAAAGATATGCTGCGTATTGTCGACTTCTAAGTATAAATTCGTATTAATTAGATCACTTGTTCAAAGCACAATAAACCATGTTTAGGATTATAGATGCGTATGAATGGAATTTTGTGTGCGAGGCATCTATACTATATATTTATTTAGTTTTTCGACCCTATATGAACTTCGACCAATATAATTGCCACTTAACACGATATTAGTATGTGATTGTAATGATATATATTTTTTTAAGGAACATCATGCTTATACACAGCAAATCATTCCAAGCAATCTATATAGAGTTCAAAAGATAAGTCAACAGTCAGTTAATTGACTGTTATACAATTGGATTTATTTAAGTAAAAACAACAAATAAGTCGTCATGTGTTCTTGTGCTACGGAGCAAATACAATGCTTATACACACAACTGTAAGTAAAATATCAATGATGTTTTCGTTTTGTCTAAATGGTATTGTAGAAGGTTTGATTGTTTAAATTACTTTATTCAGAATCATAAAGCAGTAATGCTTTTGTTTTAGTGCGGGTTTCAGCACGTGAAATGTTCTGTATAAATTCCGAGAATTTCTCATTATCAACTTTCGAGTCATAAGGCTCCGCCAATAATTATTGAAGGATAACCCAAACTTTATAGATGTTTTAGCCGCTAGGAAATACGTTTAAGTTATTAATAAACGATATAACATTGTTTGTATAACAGTGATACGCATATATTATGTAAAAGCACAGCACACAAATAAAAAAGAAACGGAATTAAAGTCATAATTGTAAACGTTTACGTGTGATTTGGCTTCTTCAAAAAAAAAGCATTAGCAAAGAAGCTTACGTATACTTCATGAAACGTAAGTCTTCGGAAATCACATATATGACTATCGTGAAGACCCTCAACAGTTTTGGTAGTCCGAAGAAATTACGGAAATATTTTATTGACAAAAAGATTCAATCACTTAAAACCATTTCGAGGGCAACTTGAACACATATGACATAGAAAAGATAGTCGATTGACTCGTATTCATTTACACAAATACGTTAGTTACGATGGTAAGGATGAAACTTCGTAAACCACGACATAAAACACTAATTGAACCACAACATAATGAACCACGTAAAACCGGAACTAACAAACTACGAAAACCACGACATAACACACTAATTGAACCACAGCATAATACACTACATGAAACCGAAATTAACAAACCGCGTGAACCACAACATAAAAAACCACGTGACCCAGGAAAAAATAAACTACATGAACCAGAAAATAATTAACTACGTGAGCAACAATAAAATAAACCACATGATACCGGAAACAACAAACCGCGTAAACCACAACCTAATAAACCACATGAAATCCCAAATAACAGACCGCGTGAAACACAACATAATAAACCACGTGAATCAGGAAATAACAAATCGCGTGAACCACCACATAATAAACTACGTGAGCCAGGAAAAAATAAACCACGTGAACCACAACATAATAAACCACGTGGACCAGGAAATAACAAACCACGTGAACCACAACATAATAAACCACTTGAACTAGGAAATAATAAACTACGTGAACCACAATTAAATAAACTACGAGAACCGGAAATAAAAAAAAACACGACATAATATACCACACGAACTAAAACATAATAAACTACGTGGACAATGAATTAATAAACCACGTGAAATTGTCAGAGCTAGATATCCATTTAAAAACATTAAACTTTTGTTTTATTCAAACCCGCAAGTTAGATCTTAACAGTATAAAGAAGTGAAACTAGTCATATGTCACGCCCTCTCGAGGACCTCTACAATGCAAGTTCACACCGTCCCCAGCACAATCTCATAATGTTTTCATTTCGTACGAAAAGTGCAAAGCACATATGATTATGACAAACCAATCGGACAAAATGACATATTTAATCTACACAAGTGAGCGTGTATATACACAGCTCCCAGAAAACCGAACCGAAAGAAATTCCCATTGAGTGGGAGAACACGCTACATGTGCAACCTTTTTAAATGCTTTTTTAAAATGTGTCGAATTTTTAAAAGCTGTAGTTGTTGATAATAAGCCCTTTTAAACTTATACCTGAATAATAATGTTTTATATGCAACATATGTTAAAAACACTCAATATTGAGCATTTTTAGTTTTGATGTTTTATAAATTTAAATGTGGAAAATAAGGACAACTGAGTCTATTATCCGGTAAATGACAATGTATAATTATATTAAACGGCACCGTTTTGTTAACAAAACGATTATTATTGTTGAGTTGACGCCCAGGAAAACAGTACAAAAAATTGTCTTACTAGACTAATGAAATATACCGCGGAAAGTTGAACTTCATTACCTTTTTGTATAGGTAGTATATTTTCAAAAAGATCATGGTATATAAATGGGCGTCAGAGAAAACCTACATCCAAATACCTTGTAAAGGGGTTTTAAACTTTATGAGATACTTTTGCATTATCATGAAAATATGAAAAGAACAAATATTTATCCATACCATTTCTGATTTAATAGACAAGAGATCTAGTAAGTTGTCACTTTTGAAGGAAATCAGACTCAAACATCATATGGTTATTATACAACTGGATTGTAAGAATAAATTGTGTTCATAACACTATGATAGTATAAAAAAGATACTGCATGCCTGAAAGGTGCACATTTATGATATAGAAATAACGTTTGATATAAATCTTACGCATTTATTTATGCAACAAGAAACCAAAGTAGAATTGATTTACATAGGGTTTTTATATAACGATGACAGAATGAGAAATTGATAATCAATTCAGATTTACTATTTTTTCCAGCGATAAAAATCTCCGTGGCTGGATGTGTATGGAGCGATATTCATGTCAAAATTGTAATGCGCAATGTTGTAAACCGCTAAGTGCCTTATGCTTAATGCTAAACGACAAGCCGCAATACGTCTAACGCTTGACTGCAATTCGAATACGAAACTAAATCTTAAAACTTGTTTCTTAAGTTACTTAAACGGAATCGACGTTAATTGTCGCCCTTCAAGTTTGTCAGTTGTAGCATTGAGTTACTTGCCTCGTGTTGACGAACGGTGAAATGGTGACATTAATTAAAGGTTTGTAATGATTCATTTCATAGACCGCTCGATTTTTAACGAAAACATAGATAAGCATGTTTGTTTGCCGTAAATCTCGTAAGCTAATCATTTTAAGGTAGACGTACCGACGGATACTTTCATGAACACGTGCTTTCACAGCGACAAACCATGTGAATATAAAAAATACACGTGCAAATTAATTGACTTAGTAGCATGTAACAGTATCCAGATTAAGTTTGCAAATCCAGATTATTTGCAAACTTATTTTATAAAATGGAAAAAAAAAGAGAGAATGTTTTTGGAAAGTAAAGTTATTTGATGATAAAGTTGCCATCCCCCATGGGAACCCAATGGGGTTTTAGCTCTTCCGTTAAGAATTGCAATTCTCCCACGGCAGTTTTTTTCCAGACGGGAGAATTTTCCCAATATTTACAAAAAATGTAATTTAAATATTATGCTTTGTTTTCTGTTTTAATGTTTACAAATACACATGCTTTAGTCATAATTGTAAGAAATATGTACTTTGATAAGAAAATAAAGTGTTTGTAGAATTTCTTCCCCCGTGGGGTTTTGACGGGGGCTCCCGTCAAACTCCCATTTCCATTCAACCCCCGCGGGGTTTTGACAGGGGCCCCCGTCAATCTCCCATGGGGATTTATTAAAAATGGGAGGTTGACGGGGGCCTCCCGTCTAACTCCCATTTACAAAGAAACCCCATGAGAGTATGACGGGAGCCCCCATATAACTTAAATACAAATAAAACACCTTTTTGAGTAATCATATATGTATCTTAAATTCAAAATACAGTAAACATCAATGTAATCAATTAAATACAATATCAATTTTACACATGTTCCACTGTATAAAGTGACTTAAGTGTCTCGAAAATATATAAAATTTATCTTTTGATAATCCAAACGTTGATTTTATCCATTACTGTTATGATTCATACAATTCAAAAAGACAATAACATTAGAAACATACTTACTGTCATTCGGAATTGTATTTATTTTGTTGTTTATTCTCGTGTAACAGTTTTGGAAGTTTTTTGCTCGACCTTTTGCTTGTAACCATTTTCGGTGGCAATGTCGTACCTTAGTGTTCTGGTTACATTCCACAAGTTTTTACACAAAACGCCTGAATAGGGCAGTGTGTTAGGTTCATTGTTTTGTTGGAATTCCGGACATTTCCCCCCTCTCCAAGACGTTTCTTCCCCAGACGTTTCCCCCCTTTTAGTTTTAGTGCCGACGTTTCCCCCCCCCAATAAATTAATAATTGTTTGGTTGAAGTATAATCTTGATTTAATATCAAAATGATTATTTTGTTAATGAAATCTTTAATGATTGACTTGTCATTAAACCTCGTCATTATGTACACAACATCATCTTTAAACCTAGTCATCTGCCATTAAAAAATCTGTTTCAAAAACATAATGTATAATTACTGGCAGTCATCATGCACAATAATAATAAATATATAGTAAAGTTATTAATATATCAGTTTTTACAGAACACAATATTTATAAACTTAGTCATCATGCACTAAAACTTAGCATCTCAGTTTCACAAACACAACATCTCTAATCTACAATGTCATGCACACCAACTTTTCACAATCTAGAAACTTATATATAGTGGCACATAATCTGCTGTACGTTCCACTGTAAGATCTACCTGGGGGCCGTATACCTTAACACATTCACTCAACAGTTCACTCGTCGTTATGTCTTTGACGTCATACCTGGCCCAGAGGTCTCTGATACTATTCTCAATCCTCCGGCTCACTGGCCCCACTCTCCTAGTGGACAGACCACTCTGAGGTACCGTAACTCATACTGTACATCCTCGGCCTCTGCGCGAAGTGCTGGAACCAGACGGTAGAATGTCAGGTCCTGGCCTCCTGCTTCCCTATTTAGGGAGTTGTGCCAGCCTTCCGTGTCATTGTTCGTTCTCACACTGATCCCATACACTGACAAGGAGTCAATATCAAATATTGGATGGTTCTACCACTGCTCCTCCATGCATCTAAAGAACCTGGTGATCTGTTCGGAGTTAGCTCTAGCAGCCAGAAGCTGGAATGCTTGCTCGATGTCGGCGGCTGGAAGATATAGTAGCGCCATCATGTTTCAAATGTACGTATGGATAGACGCCTTCTTCATGTACGCTGGCCTTAATCCCAGGTCCCTCACCTTGCGCCAAACAGCCTGTGTGAAGTGGAAAATACATCCCTTGATGGTTGCTCCCGGAAATACCTGACGGACCGCCAACCATGCCGCTGAAAATTAAATAAAATCAAAATAAGATTTATACATAGATATTTGTAAAAAGATTTTGAGTTGTATGACTACATCAGAAAAGCATATAAAAACCTCTGTTTTTACCGTTTTTAATACAACCGTTTTATTATCCTGCCCTGTCTATTCTGTTTTAACCTAGTGAAGGACAGAATACAGACTGAGTAATACCAAACTTAAAATGAAGCAAAATGACAATCTTTTATCAATTTTATGATATACGAGTGAAATAAACGGATTTTGACCCTTGACTTGACAACAGCCTTCATTCTGGTAATGAAGATATATGAAAGATTCATTTGTATTAACAAATGATAAAGATGTTGAAAGTGTAACATATATTTTGAATCCGCCCCTGCTAAATACAACAGATGCATCTATGACTACCATATATAAAACTATTAATTCATTCAATTCAAATCAATTCATTAAAATAATTAATACAGTAATAACTGACTTTATTTTTTTTGTGTATGGTAATGTGCTAAGCTCATCTTATGAATGACTATCCCCCTTTAAAGATGTCACCTTATCTCATCAATGCTGATTAAAGGGCCTGTATATTGCACCATAAGAACCCGTTATACAGTAGCTGTCATCTTGTATAATACACTTGCTAATCTAATCAACGCTTGTATATTGCACCATAAGTGCCTGATATCTTTTATAATGGTAGGTGTGTGTTGTTACTTTATATAAGCGAAAACTTAAAAATGCTGTCACATTTTTTTTTGGCTACAGATTAAATTTATTTTTGTTTTGTAACTGTTGACAGACAGAATCTTTATTTCATTTAAGTACAAATATGCACAATATAACAATTTTATTTACTCAAAATAAAAATCCCAATATGATATTTATTTAGTCAAAATAATTTGTTTTTCATTTAAAATTTGAATATAGTTATTATTCTTCATTAAAAATCACAACTTATTTCTAATTAGACATTTAACAGCTACTACACAACAGTTGCATCTGAAATTGTTAAGAAACTTCCAAAAAAGGTATACACAAATGGTTGTAGTTTTATTTATTCATTTTCAGTAGTAAAGGGGTTCATCATAATAGTTATTCATTTTCACTTGTGACTGAGAGTACAGTCTTGAAATACTTAAATTCACTTAGTATTAAAAAGGCCACTGGGTTGGATGGTATACCTTCTAGGTTTGTAAAGGATGGGTCTTCTATCATTGCTGCCCCCTTTGCTCATGTCATTAACTTGTCACTTATACAAGGGGTCGTTCCGGATGATCTTAAGTCTGCAAGAGTTGTCCCTCTTTTTAAGAAGAATGATAAGCTTTATGTTGGCAATTACAGACCTGTCTCTATTTTAAATATCATTTCAAAGATACTTGAACGTGTTGTTTATGACCACATGTCTTATTCACTTATCTGACTTCATTAGAGGTGAAAATGATAAAGGTAATGTTGTAGGCATGGTTCTTTTAGACTTACAGAAGGCTTTTGATACCGTGGACCACTCGATACTTTTAATGAAACTCCGTGCTTCTGGTCTGGGAGATGATATAACAATATGGTTACAGTCATATTTGTCTGACAGGAAACAGCTTGTTGATGTGTCTGGCACCTTTTCGTCGTCAGAAAACATTTCCTGTGGTGTCCCCCAGGGCTCCATTCTTGGTCCCTTGTTATTTTTAATCTACGTAAATGATATGTCAGCTGTTGTTAAACATAAATTACTCTTGTATGCTGATGATTCTGCCATTTTAGTTTCGGATAAAAGTATATCTACGGTTGAGAAGATGCTTAGTGATGATTTAAAGCAAGTCAGTGAATGGTTAATTGACAACAAACTGTCATTGCACCTAGGTAAGACCGAATCAATTCTGTTTGGTTCACGGCAGAAACTCAGGTCACAATCCTCTTTAAATATTTCATGTGATGGAACACCCATTTCATCTACATCATCAGTCAAGTATTTAGGGGTTACAATTGATCAAAATTTGTCTTTTACTTCTATGGCAGAGTCAGTCATCAAGAAGGCCAATGCAAGGTTAAAGTTTTTATATCGAAAAAAGGAATTTTTATCCACAGATACTAGAAAGCTTTTAGTCATGTCTTTAATTCAGTGCCACTTTGACTTCAGTTGCTCTGTTTGGTACACTGGTTTAACTCAAATGTTAAAAAACAAGTTACAGGTCACCCAAAATAAACTTATCAGGTTCATATTAAATTTACATCCTAGGTCTCACATAGGTAAAGAACACTTTACTAGACTTAACTGGTTGCCTATTGAAAGTCGAGTAAACCAGATCACACTTTGTCATGTTTTTAAAATTAGCTCTAAGTTGGCTCCGCTATATATGGGAGATAATTTTACTCCAGTCAGTAATATTCACAATAAGAATACTAGGTTCAGAGTTAGAACACAGTCAGACTCACCTAATACCGATCTTAACATGCTTGATTGCAATAGGTATGCTATTCCAAGGGTCAAGGGTTCTGGCAAAAAGTCATTTGCTTTCAATGGGTGTACTCTCTGGAACTCTCTTCCTCAGCATATCAGAGATGCCAAAAGTATTTCATCTTTTAAACACAGTGTTAGGGAGCATTTTTTAAGCCAGATAGATTTTTAATATGCATCTCTTTAAGATTTCTTACTGTTGATTTAATTTGAATGTTAATATAGATAGATTTATTGTGTCTTATCTAGTTGCTATATGATTATTCTTTAGCATGGCAAATAATTTTATGTTAATTTTTAAACACTTAAAATGTGATATCTTCTTAATAATGTCTAGTCTAGAACTTATCAGAATATATTCTATGCATTTAGGTTAGTGTAACTTAAATATGTTATATGTCTTTCATTATCATTTACTGTGATATTACTATATACTGTGATATAAAACTGTTACTGTGACTGTTGATTTAATTTGAATGTTAATATAGATAGATTTATTGTGTCTTATCTAGTTGCTGTATGATTATTCTTTAGCATGGCAAATAATTTTATGTTAATTTTTAAACACTTAAAATGTGATATCTTCTTAATAATGTCTAGTCTAGAACTTATCAGAATATATTCTATGCATTTAGGTTAGTGTAACTTAAATATGTTATATGTCTTTCATTATCATTTACTGTGATATTACTATATACTGTGATATAAAACGTTGTCTCCTATGTCACACAATATTATAACTAAAGGACCACAATGGAAATAAGGGTTTAATTGCAAACCCTTTATTGTGCAATCCTTAACGTATAATGTTGATTGACATAGCTTTATTTATACATGCAGTTTTTTTTTATAATAATTATTGTGTGTATATAACATGCTGCCATGTAAATCTATGCATTTTATGTAGAAATAAATCTATCTATCTAATTATCTTCATTATGTAACTATCATTTTATGCCTTTATTTCATTTTGAAAAGAAAGAGAATGATTATAAAAAATATAGCAACTATGATGAACATTTTACATTGAATTGTAGTTCTCCGGTATACACAGCACCAGATAAGAGGCGTATGTGCGTATTTACGCATTGGGAAAATAAAAACGCATTGGCAAGGCTTGTCACCATAGGATGACATATGCCCCCTTTTTTCACATTTTTCGAAACCTAAACGCAAACTTTAAACTTTTAGTGTGACGGAATTTCAGCCGGACAGACGGACGGACAGACGGACAGTGCGATCACTATATGCCCACCTTCTGGGGCATAAATATCGGCACAGTTAGTAACAAAACGCAATACAAATCTTGGTACGTATTTTAAATCGATTTAAGTGCAAAACCGGTGTAGCCAATAATCCAGTTAAGTTTTTAGTGTAAATTAAATTTTATATCAAAAGTAAGTCAATCAAAATAGGCTTGTAATAAAATGGCGGCCCTTCATGTTTGTGGATAAAAAAGTAAGTTTTAAAAGACCAGCGACTCTTGCGGGAAAATTTTAAAGAAAGTCTGTTCATATCATCATTTTAAATTTATTCTGTTTGCATTTAATAATATAAATAATAAATAATACTATTTCAAGATTAAACACGCCATGTACTTTGTCAGTGTTCTAAGGAAATGAAAAATACCCCTTAATATTCCTTAATACCCTATGATGGCTGAAACAAAGGAGTTTAATACGCTTTAACAATAATATCAGGGGGTAAATACCCTTAAATTTAGACTAAATCCTTATCTGGAGTTCTGCCGGTATATATATATATATATAAGCTAGAGCTTTGTCACTATAAGGTGATGAATACCCCCACATGCCGCATTGACACAGAATACGCACTTAGTGACCCCGTGACATAGTTTTTGACCCGGCATGACCCATATTCCAATTTGACCTAGACATCATCTAGATACAACTTCTGACCAAGTTTGGTGAAGATCGGATGAAAACAACTTGAATTAGAGAGCGGACACTTAATACGGACCGACCAACAGACCGACGGACAGATCGACCCACAAACAAGCTCACTCGTATAAACCCCCTATAATTAAAAGACGTTTATTGCATCTATTTAATATCTATAAATATATCTAAATGTTTTTTATGCGTGTCCGACTTTGTAAAAAAAAGGAAATATTTGCAAAATATAAGTAAGTACTGTCCTGGGACAAAATATTTTTGTACTGAAATAATATTCATAACTCCAAAGGGCACCAAAAGGCCAGTCTTTAACAAAAATCTGAAATAAAAAAATATAATACTGGTTGATACTGAGTAAATTTAGTTAATACTGAGTATATTTAGCAAGAAATGTATGTATGCACTTTGAAATAACATGCATTTATTAAATTGATTGTTAGTTGTTATGGCCCTTTTCTTGTTTAAAGTATACTTTGATGTGTTTGTGTTTACATTTTGACATCACAACTTTGAATGTTCAATATCACTGTACTTCAGTTATCTGATGCATAACAAGCAATATAGCTGGTTAAGCCGCTGTCTGTGGTCATTTTCTCTTATTAACCCAAGACATTGGAATGCCGTGCAGCTGGGGCAGCTGCTTTGTATACTTACTTATGTTGTTTTTTTTCATAATATATATTTTATATATTATATTATAATTTGTTTTTATCAAATGTCACGTTTGTCTTTTATCAAATGTGGTTTATTTAATAAGTTTGTATTATGCATGTATATAATTTTAAATATTTGCTATTAAAATATATAAACTTTGCCATAGTCACTTCAATAGTGCACAAAAAATTATGTTAGGCAAATGATCTTCAACACAATAAACCCATTTATGCCTAGATGACTTTCCCATCCTTCTAAATTTGATCTATTCATTTTCAAAATAAGGGATGTCTGGTATATTTATTTATATTTTTAGAATATTTCTTACAGAAATTCCTTTAAGCAAACAGCGCAGACCCTGAAGAGACGCCGCATTATGCGGCGTCGCATCTGGGTCTACGCTGTTTGCCAAGCCCTTTTTTCTAGACGCTAGGCATAAATGGGTTAAGATAACATTGTCTTCTCATCTTCTTATGACATTAAAAAAGTACAATAATTATTGAAACATCAAACTGGTAGGCATGTGCTAATTATAGCACAAAACAAAACATGCATATTTTATTGGCTCTGGAGATAATCTGTCTACTGGGGTAGGTGATGTCCCCCAATAGCTTATCTTATCAGTTTATTTATGACTGGCAGCCAATACACAAAAGATGGCAGGGCACATTCTCACTCCACAAATACCTTTTTTAACACCACAGTGGGAAATGTTTGCCTTGCTTTGGGCAAACATATATACTCTAAAAGGTGGGGAATGGGGCCGAATATCTCCCAATACTTTTTCCTAAAATGAACTTCAGGTGATGTGTTCTACAATATTTTATTTATTTTATAAAACAGTTAAGAAACTTAGAGGGACTATGGTTAAAGGTACAGTCTTAAAAATCTAAAATCACTTAAATTAAATAATTACATTATTACTGTTAAGATGGAGTATATTTTCTAGGGAAGGTATTTTGAGAAATTCATTCTTTAAATTGAGTTTTGTTTGTTAAGACCTTATCTTTATTTAATTTTGTTCTCATTGTTACAACTGACTTCAAAATTATGAGAATGTTTAATGTAATTGTAATTAAGACTTAAAATCATGTTATATCCGTTATGACCTTCCAGTCATTAGTTAAAACTCAGTTACATGTTCCTTTTTCGCCCATTTCTCATTTTGTCCAGGGCATAAGTCCCCTAGGACATTTGCCCCTTAGTAACGTTTAGCCCCTACCTATTTTTAAATTCATTTTTTAGGTATTTGATTTCATCTTTTGTAATTAAATGCAATCAAAAGATAGATTGTAATAGTGTAATTTTATGTGCTTTGTTGTTATCATGTAAATGTTTAGTTCATAAGTCGGCTTTAAAAGCTCTTCAGAGCTAATGTTTAAAATGCTGTATATACCCGACCTTATAAATAAATATTAATGGCAATAATGTTTTTTTTTTTTATAAATAGCCACAACACAAAATGTTACTTATGTATCTAATTGTAAGGTACTTTTATACTTCTGGATGGCGTCAGATAGCAAAATGTTTGCAAAATAAATAGAGTCCAATTAAAGAAAAAAATAGTAAAGAAATTAAGAAACAAACACTAAAATGTACGTGTGGTACAAGCTATATATTGAAAAAATTATATATATTAGACTTCAACATATAAATAATTGTATGTATTTACATATGACATTAAAAAAATGGAATAAAAATGCTTACTTTAAAAAAGGTTTTAACGTTTTAAAACGAATCCCGGACAATCGCTCCCACGGTCATTCGCTCCTTCGCTAATTATGAAAAGGCGGACAGTCACTCCTACATTATTTTGACAACCCGGACAGTCGCTCCTACGTTATTTTGACAACCCGGACCGTCGCTCCTACATTATTTTGACAACCCGGATAATCGCTCCTACACAGGCTGACCGCGTTTGTTCGTTAGAAGTTCCATGTTGGAAGTTGATTTGAAGGTGTGGGACATTACTATATATAGTTTGTTTTCACAGTTTGCTAAATTACAGTTAAAAGAGTCGACAAACTGTAACCTAGTTTGTTAATTAGTCAATTAATTAATTAAATTCACATTGATCGTCTCATGTTGAATCGGCCTACTGTTACGTAAATTTAATTGTCGGCTAATCATAGGTGCATCTAATTGTAGGAAACAATAGCCGTGGTGTCTAAATAATGTAGGAGCGACTGTCCGGGTTGTCAAAATAATGTAGGAGCGACTGTCCGGGTTGTGAAAACTACGTAGGAGCGACTCTCCGTGTTGTTAAAATTAGCGTAGGAGCAATTGTCCTAGGGAGCGATTGTCAGGATACCTTTTAAAACACATGGGAACATAAATGTCCTAACGTGCACTTTTTTGAAGGGGCTTTTGTCCTTGGGGCTAATGTCCTAGGGGCTAATGTCCTGGGGGCTATAATGTCCGTACCCCGTCTCCCCCATAGTTTCAATAAGTCATGTAATGTTTTTGGTATTTTTATTTGTGAGGAGCGAAGCTCACAAATAATGCAGACGCAATTTTGCAAATCAGTATGCCTTAGCTACGGTTGGGCCCGTAACCCATGACTGCCTGTGTGGATAACTCCAGTCAAATTTAGCAGACGACAAATGCTTAAAGCGTTTCTGTTTTTACTTAACTGGTACACTGCAGTAGACGACAGCCTGTAATTATGTAAACAATAGGTTTAAGAGCTTGTGGGACATATTGGCCAGTCTAGTGTTTAAATCAGCTTGTGCGATGACATTGGTAAGTTTATCATTGAAATCTGTACAAATTGGCTGCTTACAGGGAAAACGGGGCTTAATGCTGCATTAAAAGTATGTCATGTGGGCAAAATTGTTTCTCAATAATTTAAAGAAAATAGATAGAGTATTAGATACACATATCACAACATGTACATGATTATAGGCCTGTTATTCTTTAGCCAGGCAATCACAATTCTGAAGATGGTTGCCAGTGCAGCGACCAATTGTGAAAATAAAGACATATTGTTTTTTTTTCTATGGTATATCTATAACATAAATATGAGGATAAACAGTCACACACATCTCGACCTGTGCTTTAAGACACACTCTTTAAAATGTGAATGGGTTATGTTCATTTTAAACTTGCGATATAAAAAGCTATAACATAAGTTTGAAAACTGAGTTTCTGCTAAGATTATGCAATAGCTAAAAAAATCAGTGCCTTCAGCGCTTTGATTTTTTAATTCAGTAACATGTAAGTTGTGTCAATACTATCAGAGAATTCATATAAATATGGGATATTACATAACCAAATGCATTGTATGTGTGTACATCACAATTTCAGCAAGAAAAGATTTTTCGGATACCAAATAAAGATAATTTTATGTATTTTTTTTTATAAATTAATGCAGTTTTTTTTACGAATTTTGCCCTGCAGTGTGAATATAGAAACTATTGTTTCAGTGATGTGAGACATAAAGAAACTATTATCAAGCATATATATATACATATATGTGCAATTCCCCTGATGTTTTGAAACATATTTTCCATGAAATGAACAACTTTTTATATCTTGAAATAATTAATGGGACAATCAGAGCTTCCCTTGACATACTTATTTTTTGTATCTAATGTTAAATGGGCGGAGAGGTGATATGCTTGGAGGGGCGGATAAGTGCCCCTTTGTCTGAATTAAGTAGGCGGATATCGGCCCCCTCACAATAATTCAAAGGGCGGATAAGTGCCCCCCCCCCCCTTGGGACTATCGTCTGTTCCAGACAGTTCTGTAACCAGAAATTCCTGAAAAGTTGACAGTTAACAAAACAAAGACCGGTCCAAAACAGCTTTTAAATGCAGTTATTGGCTAAAATCAACAATCAAACAAATTACTATCTTAAACATTTGATATTATATGGTCACACAAATGCACTGAAAAAAAGGTCCCCTGAATAGACAAATCCTGTAGGATCAATCTGCTCAGGGTGTTTTAAGGGGAAGTCACTATTTGAGGGCACTTATCCGGGTCATCAATTCTGACAAGAGGGCACTACTCCTCCCCCTTATTTGTAGCAGGAGGGCAGTTCTCCGCCCAATAAAAAAAGTGAGGGGGCTAATATCCGCCCAGTGAAAAATCTTTGAGGTGACACCTCTCCGGGTCCTTATTTATGGATGAAGATGAAAAATGTCATGATCAATATGAAAAGTGCTTATGAAATACTGGGATCAAATTAAAATGAATGTTGTCAGATTGAAATCTCATTCTGGTTTCTCCAGAGACTGATTATCATCTATTATGTGAGGTGTGAGCATTTAGAAGTCCTTATAGCAATTGAATCTTTGAAGTTATACTGTATAGTGTCAAATGAGCAGTATAACAATTGGCCCAGTGGCACCCCATTTGCACAAATATTTTTTTGGTACCTTTTCAGTCACTTTTTTACCCTAGCATTATAACTCCTTAGTTAACTCCTAACAAAAATATAATACTTGTATAAACAACAAGTAAGGATTTGTAGGAAAACAACTAAAAAAAACTAGGAAGATTGCCAGTAGTATTACAAACAAATTAAACTATGTATGTAAAACTGATAATAATGTCTTTGTGAAATTAATCTGAAGATTTATAAGCCCATCATTCTCGATAATTAAATCAAATACAACTGATGGACTTACCATGCCAACACCTTGTTTAAAACAATTTTTAGAATATTTGTTTTCCTCAATAAAAAAAAATAATATATTTCTTATTATTTTAAATTAATAAAAAAAAACACACTCAAATCTCAATATAGTTTGACCTGGAGAAAATGAGATATTTGTGCGGAGTGTGTCCTTCAGCTTATCAATTGCTGTGTTACTGATTGTAATCTAATAAACAGTGGATGACTGTGCTCTCTAAAAAAGGCGTCTAAGCTGACAAAATCAGATAAGACTGGATGCATGTATTTAAGAGGGCACAAAGCACTATGTGGATTTTTGTTATTAATCAATGACATGAAATAAAAATGAAATTTTTCAAGAATGTTCTCTATTTTTAACAAAATGACAGTGCGATCACTATATGTCCACCTTCGGGGGCATAAAAAAAGAATACAAGCAGTGATGTTTCGGTTCTTCATGTACTATATAAACCTATAAAAGCTACCTATCCATCGCTAAAAATGACTATTTTACATATTCCCAACCAAAAATTCCCAAAATGAAGAATTTGCGCTGTAATTGGCTTGGAAAAAACACGTCTTCTGTTAAAGGTTTATTGGGACATTATTTGTAATCCTTTTTTTTCTAGATACTCCTTAAAAGTTGTTTGTCAAACCGACCATTTTTTTTTTAATTTGGAGCAAACCCTAAACATGAACTTGCCCTTTCGTATAAAAAAAAAACATGTTTTCAATTTGTTTTCTGTTAAGA
>VMBQ01000256.1:19258-202097 GCA_007657795.1 Dreissena rostriformis
GATTTTCCGGTGATTTTCATTCATAATTATTGTAATATATGTTGTTTCGATTACAGGTTAAAAGCAGACGAGATGCTCGAGTATATTGGACGTGTGCTGTGCGTGAATGTCCGTCAAGGGCGACTACTAGAGAAGGAATCCTCATTGGAAACAGTGGACACCATACACACGAGGGAAATCCATTAGAAGTAGTCTCAAACACAGTGATGCAGAAGATACGGAAACGATGCCGAGAAGAAACGACACCAGTTCCCGCAATCTACAAGGAAGAGTTAACTGCGCTTCGAACCCGTGATTGGAATCAAGACACCGCATCGCTGGTTGTGAACTTACCAACATATGAAGGCTGTAAGGCACAGTTGTACCGCCAAAGAAGTAAAACAAGACCTCCACTCCCGAAAAACAGACAGGATATCCGCCTTGATGGAGAATGGACACAGACGTCTACGGGTCAGCGATTCCTACTCATAGACGAGGGAGACGACCAGAGATTTCTTGTCTTTGCCACAGACTCGAATCTACAGAACCTGTGTGCTGCGAGAACTGTTTACGGTGACGGAACATTCTACACCTGCCCTGACCAATTCTACCAGCTCTACACCTGGCATACTTTCGTAGACGGACACATGTACCCTGTTATGTTCGCCCTACTACCAGGAAAGTCAGTGGAAGTATACAGACGGTTATTCGAAGCTCTGGTGAGAGAGTGCGCGCATATAGATCTGATCCTTCAACCAGAAGTCTTATTCATGGACCACGAGATAGCACCCAGAAATGCTGCCAGGCGTGTCTTCCCAAGAACAGATGTAAAGGCCTGCTTCTTTCACTTCGCACAGTGTATTTGGAGAAAAGTTTAGTCGTGCGGACTTACTGAGGCATACAGAACCGACGAGAATGTACACCGCTTGGTACGGAGAGCAGCCGTTCTTCCGCTTGTCCCTATCGAGGCTGTGGAAGATGTGTGGTTCAATGCCCTCACAGACGTAGGAGATTTGGACCTTCCCGCAGCAGTAGAGACGTTTACCGACTATGTTACCGAACACTGGATCGAAGGCGAGAAGGAAGTATGGAACCATTTCAGCACACACGGTCCTAGAACAACCAACAACCTAGAAGGATGGCATAGTATGCTGAAGAAAGTTATCCATCACCCGCACCCGAACATATACAGTATCATCAGGACACTTCAAGAAATAGAATCCTTGAGCTACATCCGACAGCTACAATACTCAACAGAGGGCACCCGACCCATCAAGAAAAGGAAGTACAGAAACATTGACCAACAACTTGTTGCCATGAAGGGGCGCCTACTTGATCAGACTATGACTGTTGTGCAGTATGCGGATGCCTGTTCATATTTTGTACATCTTTGAACTTCTTGTTTGGGTTGAAACATTTCCATGGGGTTGTCTGAGTTTTGGGATCGTTGGACATTTGCGTGCTATATCAAGCTGTGTAATGCGCACAGGCTGATGAGGTACGGAAATTTAATCGATTATGAACAAATTCATGTTATATGAACAAATTCTTGTTACATTTTCTATGGGTATTAAATCAATTGGTTTCGAAATATACGATTATTATTAAAGTTAGTCTATATTTCATGCTACTGGAGAAAATAAAAATAAAATATTGATCGAGAAGCATTTTATTTGTTTATTTTATGTTAGTAAATACATGAACAGAAATGAGAGAACAACTCCTCAATCATCGCACGGTATATCGTCGGTATCGATCGAAAAGGATGTTATTTCAGATTGTTACAAACTGCAGTTTTGTCCTTTTTTATCGAGACTGACGATATGCTGAAGTGTAGAAGTTGTAGATGGTGGACAACAAATTGAACCTAACTGTAGTTGGATTTTAGCCCCAGGCAGTCATCTTACCTGTATTTTCCGATATCGATTTTGAATCCTAAAAATCAAAATGTGGGACAATCGAGAGTAAACCGCATTTTTATGTCCTCCAAAAGTGGGCGGCATTAAGTAGTGCACTTGTCCGTATTCACGAAGGTCCCGAACCTTGTATAAAAAACTTGTCTTTTACTGCTGGGTAGATTTCGCTGAAACTTATACTGCTGAATGACCTTCAAGAATAGATGTCAGTTAAAAAAAGGAGTTTTGGCTGCAACCATTTTTGGCAGAATTTTGGTTTTCGGCTCACATGAGAAATCAGCATTTAACTTGATCCGAACATTTTTTCTAATGACATCTCAGACGAATTAAAAATGGGTTTGATTAAAAAGCAATGTTAGAAGACACCTTCAGTAAAATAACATAACAAAGTTGGCTCCGAAAAAATCAGATCCTTCGGGTCTTATGTGAGCTATATAGGGAATTTAGCCCTCTTGTCCCGCTATAGAATATAGTCCCAAAATTGTGTGTACCCAACTCTTGGCTCAAACGTTCACAGTTGAATGACCTTAATAATTAGATGATAGTAAAGAAAGGATTTTTTTTGCCGCAACATTTGGCAACACAGGTCAGAATTTTGGCCAACTGTTCTTTTTTCCATTATGGAGTTCCACAATTTTGTGTTTCCAACTCGACTTTCGATCTAAAACAGTTGAATTACCTTTATGTAAAGACGAACGAAATGGAACGATATTAAGCTGCAACAATATCCGACATAACTATGGCTTCAATCCACTTAAGAATTGTTTGTGTAATTAACCCCTCTTTAGCGTCTTTGCAGATTTTGCTCAAACTTAAACTGCTGAATAATTGTATTTGTAAGTGATCGTAAAGGAAATAAATCATAGCTTTTACGCATTTTATTGCATGTATTAATTATGTATACGCATGAATTTTTGTATAGACGGTTCTCTATATAAACTCTGTATAAACCCGCTAATGTTTGTATGTTATACAATTTCAAGAAAAGCCAATCTTAAATAACTAGAATAAGATAAATAGGGGTCACTTCCACCGCCTGCCTCGTGTTCCACTTGAGCGACTTCTGAAAATAATTAAGGAGAATTCTAGGGGAAGGTACACGTCACTAAAATTGTTTCTTCATTTAATAATACTCTCTCTTTAGAAACCCATTTGTAGTGTTTATGCCCTCCAAAAGTGGGCGGCATTAGGCACTGCACTTGTCCACGTACGTCCCCAACCTTGTACAAACAATTCCTCTTTAACTTCTGGATGGATTTCGTTCAAACTTATACTGCTGAATGACCTTCAAGTATAAATGACAGTTAATGAAGAAGTTTTTGCTGCAACCAATGTTACCAAACTTCACAAAGATCAGTGACGAACACCAAACTTCACAAAGATCAGTGCCGAACACCAAACTTCACAAAGATCAGTGCCGAACACCAAACTTCACAAAGATCAGTGACGCAACACCAAACTTCACAAAGATCAGTGACAAACACCAAACTTCACAAAGATAAGTGACGAACACCAAACTACACAAAGATCAGTGCCGAACACCAAACTTCACAAAGATCAGTGACGAACACAAAACTTCAAAAAGATCAGTGCCGAACACCAAACTTCACAAAGACTAGTGCCGAACACCAAACTTTACAAAGATCAGCGCCGAACACCAAACTTCACAAACATCAGCGCCGAACACCAAACTTCACAAAGATCAGTGCCGAACACCAAACTTCACAAAGATCAGTGACGAACACCAAACTTCACACTGAACTACTGATTTTGTGAATCGCTGTATCGTGGAACGTCAACTGGAACGAAAATTCTTTGGGGTGACTGTGCGAACACGATACAAAAAGTTCAAACAATAGATCCTTCTTCGACTGTAAATCATCTACATTTAGAACCCCATTATTGCACCGTGACGTCACATGTTTTGCGTTTAAATACAGCATTTAATAGAAAAAGCATATACGTGTTATGTGTATTATGATTGTTTAAGGAGCACGGTGTGATGTGTACGATTTTGATTAATGGACCCTTTTACCTATTGGACCCAATTCATGGACAACCCAAATTCTTCTATTTCACCATATGTCTAAGTATTTCATTAACGAACGTTAACGTCGTTATCGGCTCTTCCATCTGCCTGTCAGTACGGGGAGCATCATACCAAGAGAAATGGCGACAATGGATGCTGACCATGCCAAAGGCAATATCTTGGCTAATGCATCAGACCTTGCTAATTGGTCATGACACCGGCCTGTATACTCGGTTGTTAAGATGCTTAGAAGTTGCTTTGGCACCTGATGCATTCAACGCTGGTGGGTGAGACAAGTCGTAATTTTTGTCCGACCAATATTTCATTATTTCTCTCAAAAATGCCGCGCCTGATAAATTATTTTAAGAAACTGATGTAAAGTTAATCAGCACTTGAACGTGTTAAGGCTATGAAAGCGGATGTGCGGCTTACGAAAACTACCTATGAAAAAACCGTTTCTGAGTATATTTTCTAGCCTATTTTGTTTTCAATGTAAGTATGTATTTGCTTGTATGAACATAATAACATAGTATTCATCACCCGTTACGATTTCCTCTTCAAACAAACACGTTCTTATTATCCCTCGCCAAAAGCGGGGGATATATAATTGGCGTTGTCCGTCAGTCCATCTGATTTCACCCATCCATAAACAAAATGTATGTGTCGGGGGATATCAATTCAACGAATTTGCTTGTTGTGTTAAAGTTTTGGTTGGCTCTGCATACACATACACGTGGTTCTACACCGCTGAACGTTTTTGCACATTTATTTGTTGAAAAGAATAAGCAGGCTAGTAATCAAGTATTTACATTTTAATCACGTTATCAAATAAAAAAACAACAAATATAATGATGAGTTAGTTCGGTAATGTCAGCTCTAAAAAATCATGTTGACTTATTGTTCAATAAATTGTGTTAATTTTTTGTTTCAAGNAACAGCAACATTACATGTATTTATTTTAACATGTAGAAATCGTTTGCAAAAATTCAAAGACACAGGACCCTGTTAACAGGAAATGCGTTTTCGCACAATATCTTAAGAACGCTTTGACCTACGATAATACACAGTTATATAGTGGCTACTTGGATGGAAAGAAGACGCCACATAAAGTTGGATGTCATCGGGTCAAAGGTCAAGGACACATGGCTTGTAAATGAAAGTGTTTTCTGAACGATAACTGGAGAACGCCTTAACATAAAATCATTCAAATTTGTATAATGATTGCTTAAGTGAAAATGAAAAAGCCTATTATCTTTCGAGATCAAAGGTCAAGGCCACAGGGGCTTGTATCATAAACTTGGTCTCTGTACACTATATAGAGAACGCGTTGACTTTTAATCACCAATTGCTATGCTAGTTACTTGGGACGAAATAAAGATGCCATGCAATTTTGTTGTTAACATGGAAGGTAAAAGATCAAGATCACGTGGGCTTGTAAAATGAACATGGTTTCCTCACAATATATTGAGAACACGAAGGGTCATACGAATTAGTGTGCTGGCTAATCTTGACGAAGGATGACCCTTTATGAGTTTCGAATCAGGAGATCAAAGGTCAGCGTCACAGGTACTACTTTGCTACAGTCCTGGGGAATACATCTCTTTTTATATTAAATATCTGTCAGAACTTGCTCATTGTGTAACACAAGTCGTCTGTTATAGATATGAGGGGAATATGTCTGTTTCTTACACGCCTTGCTACCTACATGATATCTTATTAGCGGCTGCAATTACCTGGAACTTACAAACATGTGAGGTGTAGCCTTTCGGTGATACACAGAGAATATATTGTTGCTGACTTTTGATATCAGACCAGACTTGTCATTTGAAAAGGCGAGGCTGTCGAGCCTTCTCGTGCACCATATCGGACGAGTCTGGCATCACATAATATCCAAAGTCACCAACCATATATTATATTTATTATGCCACACACACACACACTGTTAAAAGTCGGACCCTAAATAAGTAAAATATAACTAACCGCAAATAATAAGCGATTAACAGAACAGCCAATATGCAAATGAGACAGCATAATGACGCCAAAATGGACCAATGAGTATGTGACATTACACACACGAAATAGTTCTATTTAAAATCATGAATTATAACAGTTTAACATACATTTAATCAATGAGCAAAAACTAGAAGCGAGAAAAAGTAATTTGTCGTGAGATTAAAACATAACAAAAATAGAGCGTTTAAATTGTGTTTGTGATGTGGGTTTGTCGTAAATTTTAGGGGACATACACGAAATTGAATAACTCAATTATCATGATTATCTCAAATATGGGCGGGACTAACATTGTTTTATCGGTCAGGGGCATGACAATTTTGGGAATTAGCGGAGTGTATAAGTGTTAACGGTCACTGGTATCAGAACACTTAACAAATTTGGTTATAGTATAGTTCCCATTCCTGCAACGGTTTTTACAAGGCAAATCATGTGTCAATACGTTAGTTGAACACCACACTCTCTTGTCTAAACACATGGGTTTTTGACTACTCATCAACAAATTAAAAACACAGATCAGAACTTGAGCAATGCGAATATAAAAAAAATCGTTTTAAACGCAAAAATGCAAAAAAAACTTGGCATATCATGCAAGTTTGGCCGACTCAAGCAAATCTTGTTCGCTTGGATACGTGATTATCAAACCAATCGATCCCAGTTCTCCGCCAATCACACCTAGTACTGGTTCTACCCAGGCAATTGGTTGCCTAACGCTTTCGATGCAATCGAGCTAAAATAAATAGATTTAAACTAAATAGATTGGGCTTACGTCTTCGTGGTTTAATTCAAACCCATCATAACTATAAAACGTTAATTAAATGATGAATTGAGTATTATTTCTTAAATAATTCACTTTATTGCAAACATTGTATTTAAATAAAATTTACAATTAAGGTTTTAATTTCAGGATATTTCTTAATAATAAAATAGAGTTTCAGATAGAGACTCAATGGGTACCAGAAAATAAACTCATTTTCGGGTCCATTTAAATTAACTCGAGTTCCTTATTGGAAAATTCGGGTCGGGTCGGGTATTAATAAATGCGGCCAATGTTGAATATTTGTATGCAATATAATGTTTATTCTTTATATTGCCATGTCCATTTAATATAAATGATATTTTTTTACTCTGGGAATAAGTGACATCTGTGTTCACCATTTTGACCATTAATCTTGATTTGTTACAGCAATTTAAGCAATATATATGTGGTAACGAACTATTCAAACGTATTTGTTTACAAAAACTAATATTCATTTTTTTTGGTTCAAACGTGTTAAACATTATTTTATTATTAACAAAATTGATATTAACTAAATGTATTGCCTGCTGTTTCGTTAAACACATGGAACCAGTTTGTTACTCTTCCTGACAAAACAAGCAAAATGGCAGACACACTGTTTGTATTTGGGACGAACTATAATGGACTCATCCGATTTAAATAAGAACTTAACTTTGTAATAGCATGTAGCAATACTTTCACTGTACACATGCTTTCCTTATTTCCTTAATTCGTTTTATTTGAAAAATTCACAATTGGAGAAAAAAAATCTCTTTTAATTTAAATTCATTTTCACTTTGATAATCTTACTATTGTTTTACAATATTTTTTTCTTTTGTTTCCATTTTTATTAAGTCTAACGATTTTAATTACCGTGTACACTTAAAAGCTTTAATTTTAATTTGTGCAATTGCAATATACATACACTTTTACGGCTTTTATAATAGTTTGAAATAATGTGACAATAATAATGGTAGACAATGTAAAATATCAAACAAGCTTGCATTTGAGCCACTAAATTAAAATGCTTTCATTCCATTCACGAACAACTGTAGTAATATATGAACAGTTTTAACTACTTGTCTTGACTAAAAAAAGTTGTTCATCCGCATTGGCAGTGTGTATTATATTGTTAGGTTGATTCGTAGTTATAATTAAATGTGAACGGTGATGTAAAAATGTATATCAATACCGACCCGACACGAAAATACCCGACCCGACTTCACATATCCGACCCGACAAAAAAACGGTTACCCATTGCATCCCTACTTACCGACGGTAGATATACAAACAACGTTACAAGTATCATATGGGCCTCGTTCTGTGAATAGGGGGTTTAATGCATGTGCGTAAAGTGTCGTCTCAGATAAGCCTGTGCAGTCCGCACAGTCTAATCAGGGACGACACTTTCCGCCTTAACTGGATTTTTGCTAAGAAGAGACTTTCTTAAAACAAAACATATCATACAAGCGGAAAGTGTTGTCCCTTGTTAGCCTGTGTGGACTGCACATGCTAATCTGGGACGACACTTTACGCACATGCATTAATTCCCTTTTTCACAGAGCACGGCACATATACACTGTATATATTTTGCTTCCTCACAATAACTTACCATTGTTCAACCATTTAGCATCGGACGTGTTGACTTTTTATTATAAAGTTGGCAAACTTGCATTGAAAACAAGCTTTCCTATATTGCCCCAGGTGCTCATTACTAATTACTTTGTAACGGGTAGAAATAGCCAGCGCAATTATCCCCACATTGTTATCAGTTGATGCGTAGCATATGCTATGGATGTGATGACTTCGTAAGTATTATGTGCTTGTATGAACATTATAACATAGTATTCATCACCCGTTACGATTTCCTCTTCAAACAAACACGTTCTTATTATCCCCCGCCAAAAGCGGAGGGATATATAATTGGCGTTGTCCGTCAGTCCGTCTGATTTCACCCATCCATAAACAAAATGTATGTGGCGGGGGATATCAATTCAACGAATTTGCTTGTTGTGTTATAGTTTTGGTTGACTCTGCAAACACATACACGTGGTTCTACACAGCTGAACGTTTTTGCACATTAATTTGTTGAAAAGAATAAGCAGACTAGTAATCAAGTACTTACATTTTAATCACCGTATCAAATAAAACAACAACAAATATATTGATATGCTAGTTCGGTAATGTCAGCTCTTAAAAATCATGTTGACTTATTGTTCAATAAATTGTGTTAATTTTTTGTTTCAAGATATTGGTTTCTGAATGATATTTTGAGAACGTTTTCGCCTGCGATCGTCTTAATTGGTATTTTAGTTAGATAGTGGATAGAAAGACGCCTATTGATTTTGATGTCAACATATTAATGGTTGAAGACAGACAGACAGAGAGACATACTTATACACAAGTACATCGTCTTATTACACAAATGTACACATTATTTTATGTCACGTGACTACGAATAACAATAAAAAAAAAATATAACATTTAAGTGTCAATTAAAATANTTCGTCTGTACATTTCGCGAAAGTGTAACAGTGCATATGAAAACTATTAAGAGGCTTAAAAAGACGACATAACTCATCCTCTTGTTTTCCAACGCTGAAGATTTATTAAACAGTTTTAGAGTTCGTTTTCGACAGTTATTACAGCGAGCGTTTGTCCCAGGTGATAATAAGACTAATTGAGTTTTCTAGTTCGTAATATGTCATGTATGAGACGTCGCTTTTATTTGTTTTTTATTTTACATGTTGATACACATTTGCCAGGAATTAATAACTATGAACTAAATATTAAATGTTGTAAGACGTCGAGAATATGTTTATTCATAATTCAATATAACAGAAAAGACCTAACTGGTGCAACTTTAAGATATATGAATAAAGTTAACGTATTCTATTCCAAAATACATGTAGTTAGATAACTATCCATAACTGACATATAATATAGTCCTTCAACTCGGCAGTTTTGAACTTCCCAAAACTGCCGCGCTCGCCACAGGTGCCCCAATGACATCATACTAGCGGTGTTTGAAACGATTTCAGAAATCACCATGCATACGAAATCGCTAGGTCTTTGTCCGAAATAAAGAACACTCGTTTTTAAAAAAGTCATCTGTTTTCATGATTTCAACATGAGGTGCCCAATCCCTTACAACACGCTGCCATCAGTTGACGTCACATACTGGGTCTCCCCATTTACTTTTGGAATAACCATTCATGAATATAAGCATCTGGAAATCGTTCGGCGTTTATTTTTTAGTTTGAATTTCCTAAACACGGACAAGGACGGAATGGCGTCCTACATGGCATGTGTCTCTTTTATATCGATATTATAGCTGGACCTTACGGACGATTCCCGGAATAACTTGTACACACCTCCTTAGGAGCCACACCTTAGGGACGACAGATGGCGCATTCAAATAACCGTTCGCTCTGGTTTCGAACCGCCGACTGATACATTCTCTCTTAAGTTTCCGGGTAGCCAAAAGTAATTTAAACATATCTACTCATTTTGATATAATTACACGAATACATTGTAATACATGTGTAATATGTATACTATGTGCAATCCATAATCCTTAAAGGATATTCGGATTGAAAAGCACCAGAAAAGAAATGCTCAAAAATGTGAATTTAACAAGGCCAATAAAAAAGCAAGATTCGGAACACTTAACAGATTGTTACAGATTCAAATGGTAAACAATCTTATGTAGATTTACCGAAAGTTGAAGCTGTTTCTCCATTTTGGCAACTTAGGAAACATAAACTGTGGGTGCATTATGTGCACACATGTGCATATGATGTGCAGTACCGATATTTTATGTAAAATGTTACACACTTATATAGGTGTGCTTTTCCTATCTCAAGTGTAGTATAATAACAACTTTAATTAACTGTATTTATTATATGCTTTCCGGTGATTTATAGAGAAATATCAGTGAAATGAAACTGATATTTCACTGTTTCAAACAGTAAAAAAAATAAAAATGAAAAATGTTGATATTTTTCACTCTTTTACTGCGAAATGACATCATTTTTTACGAAATGACGTCATTATTCCAGCGTAATTTATCTAGTTAAACTCTTTACAATGTTAATAAATGGTGAAAAAAGGCATAAAATAAATAATAAAAAAAATCGGATTCGGTGGCATATCATTTTAATTCACTCGTGATCATAGAAACAATATTTTCACTCGTGGCTACGCCACTCGTGAAAATATTATTTTCTATAATCACTCGTGAAAAAAATCGATATTCCACCGAATCCAAAAAATATTCTCTTTATTTTTAGAACATCGCATACCGTACCATCAGGCACGAAATAAGGAAATTGTATCAGCATACAGAATTACTATTGGCATTATTAAAGGGACTTGTTCACAGTTTATCACAATGAGATTTTTTCAACTTTTTGTCACAGATTCAAGAAATAAATGAACAATATACATCAGTGTGCGAAATAACACTAATGGCGTAGACATATACTTCAAAAACACTTTCGTTTACGAAAAATCATCGTTAGAAATTGATAAAATTATAAAGCGTCTCAAACGCGAAACGATTAAAAAAATAGATTTCTTTTTGTATCGTTATATTTTGTTACAACACGTGGTTGGTTATAAAAAGTATAAAATAAATGGCAACCCATGTGAAGACGGATCGTCAGGTCCGCACATAATGTAGTCGTAAAGACTCAACGACGACCCGAACATACACACACACACACACACACACACACACACACGTGCAGACGGATGGGTGATTGGTTTCGGCGCTCGGCTTTTACTCCATGGGTCAGTGGTTCCAGCCCTGGCGTGGTCAACTTTTTTTCTCTTTTATTTTTCTTTTTTTACTTTTATTCTTGTTTTTATATTTGAGCTCTTTAGTTATGATGTTTATATTTATCAATTTAAAGAATTTAGTGACAAACGTCAAAAAATGACAAAATCTGTGAACAAGTCCCTTTAATGCGGACATGCGAGACATCTGTTAACCCGAGACGTCATTTAACACTCCAGCGGCCATTTAATCGAATTATTTTCCGAAAAAAGAGGGAGCCAATATTTCGTACCAATTAGTTATTCGAGCTATATCGCAACCATGCAAGTATATATGTGTTGGTGTTCGAATACAAAAGTCGTTGTCGCCTTTAACATAATTACATTGAAACTTATAGCCTCGGTATGGGCTACACGGTAATTCAATATGAAGAAGTGAAACTCCAGAAGCTGCAGCAGTATTGCAGTTTTATCATACACACCTTTGTGGTCCTTTATTTATGGCAAGGAACCAATTGCCAAAAACGGTACAGTACGGCACAAAACGAAACAACATATACACATAGTAGAATAAAGCTGGGGTCACCGCCTTGGAACGGTCAATGCTAAGCATTGGGGGTTTAAACCAGTTAAAGAGCGCTCAACCTCACACAACTTCCACAAGCCAGTCCGCTTTCAACTCTTGAACAACACATATCTTTGTACTGTCATAAATACCTTTGACGGAAGTTATGTTTCCAATTAATGTACCCAAAAGAAACGCATAAGAACCCAATTTGATTAAGTGTTACCAAAATCATTGCACTTTTACAGTATGCCTTTCATATGAGTTCTTTAGACCTTTTGGTACAACTTATAAATCGATTATAGCACACGAGCTTAATCGCAATTATTCATTTTCACCATATCCTCGTTCTAGGCTAGTTATGGGATCTGGTATCAAGTAAAATGTACTCGAATAGGTGTGTAGGTGTGTAATGATACAAAATCATCTGATAGAACAGAACATTGTCCCTCCTTGATTGCACTGCATTGAACGACGAATTGATAACTCTATACAATGTCAAAGTTTTAACAATTGTTATAATTAAATGATACAACATCTATATATAAATCGTTTTAATTTTAGCACTGCGACCAAGGCTGTTTAGATTGATAATTTTTTGTAGGTATTTATGAGGAAATATGATATACTGCCAAATGTGTTTTTGTTCGTAATTCATAATTAAAATGAATAATTACGTTCATATAAAGGTGCTTTTAGCATTTTATCAATGTACCTGTTTGACATTCTTTGTCAAAATAGTTAGTTAGTTTGTATTGTTAACTTGTATCTATGAGTAATTAATAACTATTGTTTCACCCGAAAGTGCTGTTCACTAGCCCTCAGTTTCAAGAGCGATGTCTACTAGTGCGCAGGCGTGTTTGCGTCATATCCGTGCTTACATCATCAAGATGGAGCTCCCAGTGTTTCACAACGCCGGACAAGGATTTCTCGAATCTATGTTCTTATAAGCTGGAGTTCGTTTCATCGTGAAACTCAACAGAATTTCACATTTGCGTCACGGATTTCACATGCATAAAGTCTCTTTGGAAACGGATCTGCCACTTGGCAAATGTCGGGCAACATCAATCGATCAATCGAACCAACTACGAAACATGTCGATTGAACCCATCTCGGACAATGTTAAGCGAATCAAATACGAGCAGGGTCTATTGAGCACAAGTCGGACAATGTCAATCAACCAAATTAGGCAAATTTAAAACATGCCGGAAAAAATGTGCGAACCGATTTCGGACCATATCTTCTAATCGCAATGCGGACATTGTCTGCCGAATGATTATACATGTATAGACAATATCTGCTGAGCACACCACGGATAAATGAAGCATAGAAAACAAATATGGACAATTATGTCAAGTTTAGCCATTTCTGGTTCACGCGCAGCTCGCGTTCAATTCTCTCTCCCGGCGCATAAAGTGACTAACTGGCTTCCGCCTGTTTTTGACATAATTCCGCTTTAAAACCATCTTATTATATAAAAATCTTCTTTAATATAAATCAATCATAATGTATTAATATCGCTTACAGCAGCAAAGTAAAAATAATGAATTACTAATTTAATATACGTCGAAACAGCTGAACCTTGGCTAACCTGTAAAACGATATTGTGATACACCGAGTTTAGTAGTCACGGTACATGCGTATTTGATGGAGTATCATGTTTCTTTCATATTTCTTCTCAATTTCATGCTAAATATTTTGGAATAACATACAACAACCAGTCTGTACTAGATTACGGATGGAATGACGAAGCATTTTTCGGTTGTTTTGAACATGCTGGTGTTGGTTTCTTTTCGTTAATTTGAACTTACGCAAAATTCAAGAAAGTACAAACAAAATGTAACATATGGTCAATCTATTTCAAGTTAAGACAAATAAACTTGCCAAAAAGTCATATTGCTGCTATACAAATTTGTCAAGAGTTAAATCTTTGTAATGTACTAAAAATGTCTTTACTGAAAATAGTATACAACACAAAACGAATTTCAAATTCAATCAATTATACTTAAAAAAACCGGAAACATGCGGGTTTCAATCAAATCAGCGTTCAAAAGACCTCAGATTTGCAATGTCCAATTTAGATAGCTCTATACCCATAAGGGCCAAGCAAATGGCTCTTCTCGTGGATTTAAAAGGCACCAAGGATCGTTACAATTTACTTTTTGTTCACACGTGAACACCGATTGTGATACTGATGACAACGAAGGGTGAGTCCCATGGATCAAATGCGTTTCCTGAAATTGTCTCAAAACGCAGTTTTACCGCAGTTTGTCATGCGTGGAGTTTGAGAAATGTTTTACGAATAAAACTACGGTAAATATTTACTTCCAAATATCAGTTCATAGAAGAAACGGTGAATATTATCTCATTTATGACAGAACACAATGAGCATTTACTTGTTTAAATAATTGTAACATCATTTCCCTTGCAATATAATAAAACTATGTTTGCACCATAGTTTGATTAAGGGGGGTACGGACATGGCGTACGTGCCATGGTAAGATAAGTGTCAATCACGCTGACTTATTTTACTGAAAACTGTGTGATGTGATGGATTAAAGTCAGTTAACCGTAATTTGTTGGCTTTTTTTTGTACTTCGAACGTTTCGCTTCTTTGATCCTTTTAGTTAATAAAACAACGCTTAAACATACAATAAGACGTATGTTTGTGCCCAATATAATGTTATGATCTGATATTCGCAGTGTTCTGTTTTTGAAAAAGGCTGGAGATGTTGAAGCAGTCCGCCTCCGACCCCCCCCCCCCAAAAAAAAAAAAAAAAAAAAAATCGCCCCAAACATCAAACTATGTAGTCGCGCATGTGCACGTAGTGTATGTGTTTCATTGTAAAACAGGACTCTAAACACTTTAATTTCTTCATCATCTAACCCGACATTGCACTATCAACTTTGTAGTCCAGCGCATATCTCGGAAGTCGCAACATATTTACGGTATTAATAATTTAATACACAATACGAGAAACATCAAACATTATAATTTGACAAACATTTTTCATTCCGAACCGGAGAGCTAAAAATGAACACTAATTGGTCACCATAAAATAGCAGTTAAATACTGTTGATGAAATAAATGTATTGTGTTGACCTTTGAAGATTTATTGTTATATTTATGGTCTTAACCAAAAGAAAATCTACCGGTAGTTGTTGTTCTTGTACATGATATAGTTGTCAACGTGACAGTTAACACGTTCGGTTTAAGTCCAGGTATAAATCATGTAATGCATTCACTAAATGCGCGTGCATGCATGAACATGTCTTGGTCAAATACTTCTGGATTGAAGAGGACCGGGACCAGGAACGGCATTGAAAAGAAAATATAATTGTCAACGTGACAGTTGACATGTCCCTATTTAGAATGTGATGCATTCACTAAATGCACGTGCATGCATGGACATGTCCTGGCCAAATACTTCAGGGTTCAAGACGACCATGACCGGTATTGAATATAAAGTGTTTTTTTTCCGGAATGGTTCATTGAGAATTATTTTAATAAAATTACAGTTTTCTCTAAAATGATCTGACTACGAGCGATTTTAAGCGAGTGTACTAACCAATATGCTAACAAAACTTACCATAATCGAATCTTCGGAGGGCATTATCTTACCTCTGTAAAACAATTCTCACATATCCAGTGTGTAGCACAGTTTATTGCTAAAATGTTTATTCTGACACAGAAAAAACAGAGCTAGATTTAAGATGGATCGTAAAAAAACAGAATTTACTCGTCGCCTTTACCCGATCGCACCAATACGCTAGTTACGTTAAAGATTATACTAAACCTTTGATCTTCAGGTATAGTGAGTGTTAGGAAAACGGATTATCGGAGACGCGAGTCTCAGAAAACATAATGCAATCGTCTTACGAATACTCTCAACCGCATTTATAACACTTATAATGGAAATGAATGTACATAAAACACTCAACCACTTTCATTTAGGGTATAGTTGTACTTTGTTTGAACAGCGCTAATCTGTTTAATACCTTGTCAAAAGCAATACAATATCGACATGATGTTATTTTGAGCCCTGTTTCTAACATCTATGGGACCTATGCTCAACATGAGGTATCCAATCGATAAACGCACACAGCAATGAGTTGACATCACGTCGTGGGATTCACCACGCTTCCAGTTTCCGGCATCGCAACATTTTCTTTCAAACTAACCATTCATGAACATAAGCATTTGGTTATCATTCGGCGTTACTTTCAGTTTTGATGTCTTAAACATGAACTCACTCGCGGACAGTATGACCGCCGAGGCGTCCTTCCGGTCATGAACCCTTTCATATCGATATTAAAGGTGTACTCCTTACAGAGCGGGTCCCGGGAGAACGCTTGCACTCCTTTTACGTGCGCCACCCTAGGAACGATAGTTTGAGTTTGCGCTTCACAAATAGCTTTTAGTCCTGGTTTCGAACCTCCGACTGATCCATTCCCACGGAAGTGACACGGGGCTGTGCTGGCGACATTGACGTCCCGGTGTATGCCGGTGTTACGAGTGTGATATCACATTGCACACATCGCCATTGGGTTACTGCAAATAACATAAACAGATCTACATATTTTGAGGTAATGTAAGCACAACATTGAAATGCATGTCTAATATTTACAACATGTAAACTTTATAATCTTTAAATGAAATTCTGATTAAAAAGCGCCAGAAATATAGTGCTAAATGTGAATTGGCTGGACAATGTCAGTATGAAATCAATATTTGGAATACTTTAAACATCACATATTCAAAATGAAAAAATCTTATGTAGATGAACCGATAGTTGTAGTTGTTTCCCAAATTTGGTAACTAAGGAAACAAAAACTATGGTTGCAATGTGTGCACCCATGTACATAGGATGTGCAGTACCATTACGTCTTTAAATACATGTCTTGTTGCCTTCTTGGTGGCGGTATGCCTTGTGTACATCGGTAATATGTTTTGCCCTTTTAATCCATCAAAGACATAAGTGATGTGTACGAAATTACGAATGTAAACTGTACTTATTCGTGCAGCGTATTTTCTTCTCGGCATACATCTGGTATAGAAGTCATTCAACTCCTGATGATACTAGCGACATATAATAACATTCTGTTGACACGACACGTCACTTTACACTCCGGCGGTCATTAAATGGAATTATTGTCAGACACTCGACAGAACAAATATTTCGTACAAATGAGTAATCGGACCATGTTGCAACCATGTAAGGCGCACTCAATATATTTCTTGGTTATCGAATACAAAGGTCGTCGTCGACTTTAAAATAATTGCGATGAAAATTATAGTCTCGCTATGGGCTTCAAGGTAATTCGAAACTTCCACCAGCCACTCCGATGGAATCTCTTAAACAGAACATATCTATGTACTGTAATGAATACTTTTGACGTTAGTTATGTGTCTTATTAAATTAGCCAAAGGAGCGCATTAGAACCCAATTAAAATAATTGTTACCAAAGTCACCACACTGCCATGCCTTTCAAATGTTTTCTTAAGTACTTTTCGTACAAGTTGTAAATCGATTATATCATGCGAGTTTAATCGCACTTAATCATTTTCACAATATCCTCGTTCCAGGCTTATTTTGGGATCTGGTATCAAGTACAATGGACTCGAATACTACCAGTTAGTGTGTACCTTTAGGTTGGTAAAAACTTGATTGCACTTCATTGGAAGATAAATTGACATCTCAATCTTTAAAGTCACCATGTCGAAATTGTTGACAATGGTAATATTTAAATAATAAGATATCTATGTATAATTCGTTTTCATTAAAACACTTCGACCAATGCTATTTATAGAGTTAACTATGTGTAGGTATTCAAAAGGAAATATGATACTGCTAAATGTGCTGTGTTCGTCTAACAGACGTAAAATAAATAATTATGTTTATATAAAGGTGCTGTAAGCAGTTTAGAAATGTCTACCTGTTTTGCATAATAATTTTGTCAAAAATAGAATGTTTGTATGTATTGTATGGTTTACGTTTGTCTACGATTTACTTAATAAATATTGGTCAACCCAAAGGTGAACTTCACTAGCCGCCGGTTTCACGAGCGGTGCCTAGTAGTGCGTAGGCACGTACAGACGTCTTAGCGTCATATCCGTGCAGACGTCACCAAGATGGAGCTCCCAGTGTTTCACAACGCCGGACATGGATTTCTCGAATCTATATATTTATAAGCTGGAGTTCGTTTATTTGTGAAATTAAACAGTTTAAAGTCATCAAATTATTTACACATTTGCGTCACGGATTTCACATGCATAAAGTCTCGTTTGAAACGTATATGCAAGTCGGCAAATGTCGGGCGACATCAATCGATCAATCGAACCATCTACGAAACATGTCGATGGAGCCCATGTCAGGCAATGTTAAGCGAACCAAATACGAGCAGGGTCTATTGAGCACAAGTCGGACGATGCCAACCAACCAAATAGGGTAAATGTAAAACATGCCGGAAAATGTCGTGCGAACCGATTTCGGACTATACCTTCTAATCGCAAGGCGGACATTGTCAGCCGAACCGCTTATACATGTTAAGACAGTGTCTGCTGAGCACATTCCGGATCAATTACGCATAGAAAAAAATATTGACAATGGTGTCTAGTTTTCAGATTTTTGGTACACGCGCAAATTGCGTTCAATTCCCACTCCCGTTACATAAAGTGACTTACTAGCTTCCGCCTGTTTTTGTTTGAGACAGTATTTCGCTTTAAAACAATATTATTATAAAATAAACTTCTTCTTCAATATAAACCAATCATAATGTATAAATATCGCTTACAGCACCAAAGTAAAAATAATGCATTACTAATTTAATATACATGTACATCCAAATAGCTGCACTTTGGCTTACCTATAAACAGATATTGTTATACACTGTGTTTAGCAGTCACGGTACAGACGTATTTGATGGGTTATCTTGTTTCTTGCATATTTTTGTCTCAATTTCATGCTAAATATTTTGGAAAAACATACACCAACCAATCCGTCCACGATTACGGATGGAATGACGAAGCATTTTTCGGTTGTTTTGGTCATGTTGGTGTTGGTGTTTTTTTTGTTAATTTGAACAAACGTGGAATTCAAGGAAGTACAAACAATATGTAACATATGTACAATCTTTTTCAAGTTAAGACAGATAAACTTGCCAAAAAGTCATTTTGCTGCATTAACAAATTTGTCATGAGTTAAATCTTTGTAAATTATTAGAATGTCTTTATTGAAAATAGTATACAACAAAAAACGGATTTCAAATACAAACAATTATACTTGAAAATCAGCAACATGCGGGTTTCAATCAAACCGGCTTAGACAGGACCTCAAATTCGCAATGTCCAATTTAGATAGCTCTATACTCATGGGGACCAATCAAAATGACTCTGTTCATGGATTAAAAAGGCAACAAGGATTGTTACAATTTACTTTTCTTTCATTCGTGAACACCGATTGGGATACTGATCAGTATATACATATGATGACAACGGAAGGTGAGCCCCATGGATCAAATGCGTTTCCTGATATTGTCTTTAAATGCAGTTTTATAGTAGTTTGTCATAGGTGGAATTTGAGAAATGTTTTAGAAATAAAAGAACGGTAAATATTTACTTCCAAATATCAGTTCAGAGAAGAAACCGTGTATATTATCCCATTTATGACAGATAACAATGAGAGTTTACTTATGTAAATAATTTAAGTATCATTTCACTTGACACTTCAAGTGTGAGGTTGAGCGCTCTATAACCGGTTTAAACCCCCGGTGCTTAGCATTGACCGTTCCAAGGCGGTGACCCCAGCTTTATTCCACTATGTGTATATGTTGTTTCGTTTTGTGCCGTACTGCACCGTTTTGGCAATTGGTTCCTTGCCATAAATAAAGGATCACGAAGGTGTGTATGATAGAAATGCAATACTGCTGCAGCTTCTGGAGTTTCACTTCTTTATATGTTATAGAACTATGTTCGCACCAGAGGTGGATTTAGAGGAGCCGGAAACGGCGTACGTGCCAAAGGAAGTTTCAATCAGACTTACTCGTTTCGATGAAAATCGTGTGATTTCATAAATTTGTGTCAATGTACAGATTTTTTTTCTGTAGTTCGCAGGTTTTGCTTATTTGCTCCTTTTGTTAATAAAACAACGTTTAAACATACAATTACACGTAAGTTTGTGCCAATATAATGCGATGCCCTGATTTTGGCAGTGTTCTGTTTATAACGGTTGGTGATGATGAAACAGTTCGCCCCCATCAAATTGTGTAGCCGCGTGTGTGTACGTAGTTAATGTGTGTCAGTGTCAAACATGACTCGAACACTTTGATTTCTTAAACATCTTACCCGAAATAGCACTATCAACTTTTCAGTATACCGCATTACTCTGCAAGTCGCAACATATTTACGGTATTAAATTAATACACACTACGAGAAACAACAAACATTATAACTTGACACACATTTTTCACTCCGAAACGGAGAGCGCACGAGGAACACTAATTGGTCACCATAAAATAGCAGTTAAATACATGAAATAAATGTATTTTGTTGGCCTTTGAAGATTGTTTGTTATGTTAATGGTCTACACCTAAAGAAACTCTACCGGTAGTTGTGGTTCTTTTTAATAATATAGTTGTCAACGTAACAGTTGATATTATATGATCCTCTTCAGTCCACGTTTAAAGAATTAGATGCATTCACTAAATGCAAGTGCATGCATGAACATGTCTTGGTCACATACTCCTGGGTTGAAGAGGACCGGGACCAGGACCGGTATTTTAAAGAGAATTTTACACTGCGAAACACAATTATAAAATTACATGGGGGTTTGTACGATTTTCTTCTGAGCTTATCTGACTACACCCATTACTTATCATTATGCTAACCAAACAAACCACATTCGAATATTCGGAGGACATTGTTTTAAAAGCTGTAACGAATCTTATATTTCATTGCATTCCGTAGGAAGGTATATACTGACTTACAGACAACAGAGCAGCTGGATTTAAGGGGGATCGAAATGCAACAGAATGTTTGCGCTGCATTCACCCCCAGGGCATCAAGACGCTTGTTACGTTTAGGATTATACTTAACCTTTGAGCCCCGGATATAGTGAGTATTAGGAAAACGGATTACGGAGACGCGAGTCTTAGGAAACATCAAAACATCGTCTTATAAGTACTCTTAACCGCAGTAATTGTTAGACTAACACATATACAATAGCATTTATTTTCAGTGCGTTTGGCTAAATTGGAGATCTACTTATCAATGCATCTGTATAACGTTCAACAACTGCGCGGAGTTCACCGTACGACCCAGTATCGTGAACTGTCAGTGCCGCCCAACAAACACGAAGTTTGAAAGTATAGTGACCAAAAATAATAATGACGTCACGTGCTACATGTAGGCGTAACTACCCGTTTCTACAGCAGCATTGTCCGAATGTATATTGCCCGAATATTGTTCAACTAAATGCAACACGTCATCCATAACCGTGTTCTCCGGACCACACCACAACGGCACTGGTTCAGTGACTAAAACCGCCGCATTTGGACGGTATTTTAACTCTATTTTACAAAACGATGAAACGATCGACAAACAAAATATAATTAGATGGATTTTGCACTTGCAGGCATGTTTTGGATACATTTCGATTACTTGGTGTTGAAAAAAATAATAAGCGATATTTAAGGGCTTAATTATCAACATCTGACTGCGAATGCGCCTTAATCCACCCTCCCTCTAAAACAAGTTCGTGCTGATCAGACATATATTTTTTTACACCTATTACGAAAAGTCACTTTGAATCATTTAAAAATGAATACCAATAATAATCGACATTGGTGTTATTTTGAAACCTTTTGAAAACATCTATGAGATCTAATTGATTATCTTCAAAATATGTCATCGTTCTATTTAACACATAGATGTAAATAACAATATCAAACTAACATGAACATGTTTGTTAGCGTGTATGTTCTATCCCAGGACAAAATGAAGATATATATCGATGCTTCTCTATTGCGTCCGCCCAACGATCAACACAACTGCCCGGACTTCACCGATTGATCCAGTATCGCAACCTGAAAGTGCTCAATCAACATGAAGATTGAGAGTAATGCGACCGACAATAATAATTATGTCGCATACACGTGTTATCTGTAGGCGTGATTACCCATCATTAACAGCACGGTCCGAATTTATAGTAGGCAATAACTTGATCCACTATCGTGTTCATTGCACCACTTCGTACTAGCGGCGTTTGGAATGATGTCGGTCTGTTCTTGGAAATCGCCATGCATTCGACATGGCTAGATCTTTGTTCGAAATAAAGAAAGCTCTTTTAAATGCAGTTATCTATTTTCAAGCGTACAGTTCTCAACATAATGTACCCGTTCCCTAGTATAACGCATCCACGACATTAGGGGTCTCACTACGCTTCCAGTTACCGGCATTGCTACATTTACATTTGTAATAACGATTCATATACATAACCATCTGATACTCGTTCATTTTTTAGTTTGGCTATCTTAAATACGAACTCACTAGCGGACGGTATGACCGCCGTTGGGTACTTCCGGACTTGTGTCCCTATGATTGCGAATGAGCGGAAGAACTAGTACACTCCTTGAAACGAGCCCCACTATAGGAACAATAGGTCGCGCGTCAGAAAAGTCTGTTAGGGCTGGTTTAGCAACGCCGACTTATCCATTTGCCCTGAAGTTATTACCGGGGACGGGGAAGAACTGAAGTTTGCCGGTGTGCCGAGTGTGATATCACCATACACACATCTCTTCCGGGTAACTGCAAGTAAAATTACACAAATCATTTTGATTGAATTCACACAATATGTTGATGTCTGAAATATGTATGATATGTATAATCCATAAACTGTTAATGGCATTCGGATTGCAAAGCTCCAGTAACGTAGTGCTAAAATGTGAATTAATTGGAAAGGTCATTATGAAAGAAAGATTCGGAACACTTTAAACATTGCAACATATTCAAATGGGAAAAAAGCTAAGTAGATGTACCAATTGTTGTATTTGTTGTCTCCATTTTGGCAACTTAGAAAACAAAAACTGTGGCTGCATTTTGTGCACCCATGTCCATATGATGCGCAGTACCGGTATTTTATGTAAAGAGTGACACACTAATAAAGGTGTGCGTTTCGTATCTCAAGTGTTGTATCAAATGAAATCAAATCAAATTTTATTTTAATCAAATCAAATTTTATTTTAAGTCGTTACATGTGTAACAAAGAAACATTAGCTTTGAATCACTATTAACCGACATTTACAATTATAACAATTATAACACGCATATTTTAAACAAAACATCAGCAGTAAATGATACATAATCAATCCTATAGACTATTAAGACATGCGGTATTTAAAAACAAATATATTCATACAGAGACACAATTTAAAGAACTGGCAGACTACAAACATCACAAATATAATTGGAAGAAATAATAAATTAAATTAAAATTTGTGTGGTAGTTGCTGATCTTGACCTAGGTCTAAAAACTGCAATAAAACGAAATACATAAGAAACTGAAAAAGGAAAATAAGCACAAAAATGCGACAAGTAAGAAAAGTCTAAAAACATATATCCCCCAAATCAGATTTTGGAAAGAACTGATCAGCAACTTCCTCACAAGTGCATGACACAATTGGAATATATTTCATAGTTAAAACACGAAAACCAGCAATTACATGCACACAAATTATGCAAAAACAAAATGACTCAGGCTCTTAGGGTAATAGAGACGGGAAAAGAAATGATAACTACACATAAAAACAAAGCAAACAGAAGAAAACTAAGGAAATGCAAGCAAATATAAATAAAGAGCAGTACAAAAAAAACAAACTAAATGCAAACAAAAGTACAACTACATAAATAAGGCTTTGTAACTGCGGAACAGCAAGAACAAGCACAACTCTCTCCACTCCATACGCTGACCAAACTTCGGAAGCAATTGTAGTTCGATTGGTCTCTGCAGTTTTGCGGTAGAGAATTCCAAAGCTTGACCGCGCGGAAGCGGAAAGAGCAGATGCCGTATCTTGTGGTCCTTTCCTTAGGTATAACAGCAGTATTTGAGAACCCTATCCCCAGAAATATTATAATAATAACTTTAATCAACTGTATATATTTAGAACATCGCATACCGTACCATCTTTCACGATATTAATAAATTGTATCAGCATACAGAATTACCATTGGCATTAGTACGGACATGTGAGAACTCTGTTAACCCGAGACGTCACTGAACACTCCAGCGGCCATTTAAATGAAGTATTGTCATACAAAAGAGTGATCCAATATTTCGTACCAATTAGTTATTCGAGCTGTATCGCAACCTTGTAAGTATATATGTTTTGATGTTCGAATACAAAAGTCGTTGTCGCCTTTAACATAATTACGATGACAATTATAGCCTAGACATTGGCTACACGGTAATTCAAAACTTCCACCAGCCAGTCCGCTGACATCTCTTAAACAGCACCTATGTTTGTCCTGTCATGAATACCTTTGACGGTAGTTTTGTTTCCAATTAATGTACCCAAAAGAAACGCATAAGAACCCAATTTGATTACTTGTTACCAAAATCGTTGAACTTTTATGCCTTTCGAATGATTTATTTTGGCCTTTTGGTAAAACTAGTAAATCGATTATAGCAGGCGAGATTAATCGCAATTAATCGTTTCCACAATATTCTCGTTCCAGGCTTATTATGGGATCTGGTATCAAGTACAATTGACTCGAATACTGTCAGTAAGTGTGTAATTATGGGTTAGTAAAAACCATTTGAGAAAACACAACATTTCCCCACCTTTATTGCACTGGATTGAAAGATGAATTGACAACTCAATCTTAAAGGTAAACATGTCAAAATAGTCGACACATGTAATAATTAAAAAATACAACTTATATATATAACTCGTTTTAATGTAAGCACTGCAATTAAAGCTATTTAGAGTGTTAATTTTGTTGTAGGTATTGATTATGAAATATGGTATACTGCCAAATGTGCTTTGTTCGTCTTCCATACGTAAAATGAATAATTATTTTCATATAAAGGTGCTGTTATCATTTTAGCAATGCCTACCTGTTTGAAATATTGTGATTGTATTGTTTTCTTGTGTTTACGAGTAACTTAATCAATATTGTTTAAAGCGAATGTTCTGTACACTAGCACCCGGTTACAAGAGCGGTATCTGAAAGTGTGTTGGCAATTATGACTTGTTTGCGTCATATCCGTGCTGACGTCACCAAGATGGAGATCCCAGTGTTTCACAACGCCGAAAATGGATTTCTCGAATCAGTGTCCTTATAAGCTGGAGTTCGTTCATGGTGAAATTAAACACTTTAATGTCATCAAAGAATTCTGGATTTTCGTCACGTATTTTACATGCACGAAGCCTCATTGGAACGTATATGCCACGATCATTTCACTTGAAATATAAAATAACTGTTTGTACCAGAGGTGGATTTAGAGGGGACGGAAACGGCGTATGTGCCAAAGGACGATACATTGCAATCAGACTGACTTTTTGTTAATGAAAACCGAATGATTTGATGAATTTCAGTCAATGTACAGTAATTTGTTGTCTTTTTGTCCTGTAGTTCGCACATTTCGCTTATTTGCTGCTATTTGTTGATATAACCATGTTTCGGTATTAAAATATATGTGCCAAGTTAATGCGATTACCTATTAACGGCTGGTAATGTTGAAACAGTACGCCCCCACCCTCCTTACCCTTAAACCCTCACCCGCCCATATGCACACTTTAACACTTTGATATCTTCACCATCTAACCCGACATTGCACTATCAACTTTGAAGTCCATCGCATCACTCTAGAAGTCACAACATATTAACACACAATAAGAGAATCATGAAATATTGAAAATCATTTTTCATTCCGAACCGGAGAGCTCAAGATGAACACTAATTGGTCACCATAAAATAGCAGTTAAATAGATGCAATAAATGTATTATGTTGACCTTTGAAGAGTTATTGTTATGTTTATGGTATACGCCAAAAGAAAATCTACCGGTAGTTGTGGTTCTTGTAAATAATATAGTTGTCAACGCGACAGTTGACATGTTCGTCTTTAGTCCAGTTATAAAGAATTAGATGCATTCACCAAATTAACGCGCGTTCATGGAAAATGTGTTGGTGACATACTTCTGGGTTGAAGCGGACCAGGACCAGCACAGGTATTTAACAATCAATTTTACATGAACTGTTCATTGCGAGACTAAATTATACAATTACATGCACGATTGTCTCCTGAATAGATGTGGCCACACCAATTTTAAGCGAGTGTACCAACCGGTATGCTTATCAAACCAACCACATTCGAATCTTCGGAGGGCCTTCACGCTGCGCACATCTTTTCCGGGTAACCGCAAGTAAAATAACACAGATCTTCTGATTTTGATTAAATTTACACAACATATTTTCATGTGTGTAATATGTATGATATGTATAATTGATAATCCTTAAATGAAATTCGGATTGCAAAGCTCCAGAAACGAAGTGCTAAAAATGTGAATTGGTTGACAATGGCATTGTGAAAGGAAGATTCGGAACACTTTAAACATTGCAACATATTCAAATTGGAAAAATCCTAAGTAGATGTACCGATAGTTGTATTTGTTTCTCCATTTTGGCAGCTTAGGAAACACAAACTGTGGCTCCATTATGTGCACCCAGGTCCATATGATGCGCAGTACCGATATTTTATGTAAAGAGTGACACTCTCAAGTGTAGTATAATAACAACTTTAATTAACTATATGTATTTTAAATATCGCATACCGTACCATCAGACACGATATTAATAAATCGTATCAGCATACAGAATTATCATTGTCATTAATTCTGACATGCGAGACATCTGTTAACCCGAGACGTCACTTAACACTCCAGCGGCCATTTAATTGAATAATTGTCAGACAAAAGAGGGAGCCAATATTTCGTACCAATTAGTTATTCGAGCTTTATCGCAACCATGTAAGCATATATGTCTTGGTGTTCGAATACAAAAGCCAGTATCGCCTGTAACATAATTACGGTGAAAATTATAGCCTATGCAGAGCTCAAGATAACTTTTTTAGCCGAGGGGTATTTCACTAATGAATTTTTTAATTGATGAGTAAAAATCAAAATCCGATAATTTTAATGAGTATTTATGTTCAAAGGATCAGAATTAATAATTAATTGTACATGTAGTGTTAACTTGCTAGTACAAGAAGTCTTGTACACAATAAAGCAATCACTTTTGTTTTATTTAATATACTGTCAATAATAGGGCGTACATTTTTTTCTGGTGTTACTAATGACGATGTCGACTTAATAGAGATCGACCATTTATAACTGGCTCGCCATTATTTTTTTGTTTTATTTACATGACAATAAAACATAAACACATGCAGCGCTGCGGCACACATCACAAAAAGAAAAGCGCTTTCGGAACAGAGACTGCCGGTCAGGACAGCACAGATCGTGACGGTCATATGAGAAACAAGCAAGCAACAAGTTTTCGCATTACATTATGATTTAAGTGGATTCATTGATTGCAAACTGGATTTCAATATATATAACAGTTTGAACATGTGCTTAGTCACGGTATCTGAATGGTAAGCAGGTGGTTCCGTAAAACTTGTTTATTATATATGTGTATTTCGGCTGCTATTTAAAAAGTGCTTGAAGGAAAAAGGTTTTCCATAGTGCCACACAAGAGATGAACTGATAGCAAAAATTATATGCTTGAAGTTGGGCGATTCGGGTTTTATCGAATGTTTTCACCATAAGCGTATATCGATTAACAACAATGCAGCGGAGAGCCCGTTGTGTCAACATCGGCCTTTATCGTGGGCCAAAATGAAATGATACCGTTCTGACTGGGGAGTAAATTAGGTCGGGAACCACATTATGTACATAGATTGTGATGTCACTACGTTTTTACCGGTGTGGACACAATGACGGGAACCAATCATGTTTACATGAACTTATATGCATGTATAAACGGCTCATACGCATTGAAATTGCACAGTCATGTGTATTTTCTTTTTTTTTTTCGTGCGTATTTTACGCAAATACGCATCTTATTTGGACCTCAGATTGCATATGTATGGGCTACACGGTAATTCAAAACTTCCACCAGCCAGTCCTCTTGAATCTCTTAAACAACATATATCTTTGTACTGTCATTAATACCATTGGCGGTAGTTATGTTTCCAATTAATGTACCCAAAAGAAACGCATAAGAACCCACTTAGATTAATTGTTACTAAAATCATTGCACTTTTATGCCTTTCAAATGAGTTCTTTAGGCCCTTAGGTTCTTAAAGACAAGTTGTAAATCGATTATATCACGCGTGTTTAATCGCAATTAATCATTTCCACGACATCCTCGTACCAGGCTTATTATGGGATCTGGTATCAAGTTCGATGTACTCGAATACTACCAGTAAGTGAGTAATTATAGGTTGGTAAAATCCATCTGATAGTACAGAACACCGCCCCTCCCTGATTGTACTGCATTGAAAGATGAATTGATAACTCAAGCTTTTAAGTTACAATGTCAAAGTGTTGACAAATGTAATCATGCAATAATACAATTTCTATATATAACTCGTTTTCAATGAAGCACTGCGACCAATTAAGGCTATTTAGATTGATAACTTTGTGTAGGTATTTATTAGGACATATGGTAAACTGTCAAATGTGTTTTGTTCGTATATCATAATTAAAATGAATAATTACGTCCACATAAAGGTGCTTTTAGCAATTTATCAATGTCTACCTGTTTGACATATTTTGACAAAAATAGTTAGTTTGTTTGTATTGTATTGTTTACTTGTGTCTACGAGTTACGTAATCAATATTTTTTAAACCAAAGGTGCTGTACACTAGCCTTCGGTTTCTCGAGCGATGTCTTATAGTGCGCATGCGGTTAAGAAATGTTTGCGTTATGTCCGTGCTGACGTCACCGAGATGGAGCTCCCAGTGTTTCACAACGCCGACAAGGAATTCTCGAATCTATGTCCTTATAAGCTGGAGTTCGTTTCATCGTTAAATTCGACAGTTTAATGTCATCAAAGAATGTCACATTTGAGTCACGGATTTCACATGCATTAAGTCTCTTTGGGAACTTAAATGCCACTCGGCAAATGTCGGGCAAAATCAATCGATCAATCGAACCAACTAAGAAACAATTCAATTGAGCCCGTGTTTAAAGAACCAAATACGAGCTGGGTCTGTTGAGCACAAGTCGGACGATGCCAATTGAACCAAGTCGGACAATGACAATCGAAACCAAAAAAAAATGGTAAATTAAAAACATGCCGGAAAATATCGAGCGAACCGAATTCGGGCCATATCTTCTAGTCGCAAATCGGACATCTGATTATACATGTATAGACGATGTCTGCTGAGCACATCACGTATAAATAGAGCATTTCAAACAAATATGAACAGTTATGTCCAGTTATCCGATTTTTGGTACACGCGCACATCGCGTCCAATGCCCACTCCCGGTTCATAAAGTGACTTACTAGATTCCGCCTGTTTTTGATTGAGACATAATTCCGCTTAAAACAATCTTATTATAAAAAAAATCTTCTTCTTTAATATAAATCAATCCAATGTATAAATATCGCTTACAACATCAAATTAAAAATAATGCATTACTAATTTAATATACATCCAAACAGCTGAACCTTGGCTTACCTGTAAACAGATAGTGTGATACATGGCGTTTAGTAGTCATGGTACAGACGTATTTAATGGGTTATCAGGTTTCTTTCATATTTTTGTCTCAATTTCATGCTAAATATTTTGGAAAACCTACACACACCAACCAATCCGTCCTAGATTATGGATGGAATGACGAAGCATTTTTCGGTTGTTTTGGTCATGCTGGTGTTGGTTTCTTTTCGTTAATTTAAACTTACGTGGTTTTCAAGAAAGTACAAACAATATGTAGCATATGTACAATTTTTTTCAAGTGAAGACAAATACATTTTCCAAAAAGTCATATTGCTGCATAAAAAAATTTGTCATAAGTTAAATCTTTGTAGGGTATAAGAAATGTCTTTATTGAAAAAACTATACAACACAAAACGGATTTCAAGTACAAACAATAATACTTTGAAATCAGCAACATGCGGGTTTCAATTAAATCAGCGTAGAAAATACCTCAAATTTGCAATGTCCAATTTAAATAGTTCTATAGCCATATGGACCAAGCAAATGGCTCTTCTCGTGGATCGTGGCAGCGAGGATCGTAACAATTTACTTTTCGTTCACGCGTGATCAACGATTGGGATACTGATGACAACCGCAGATCCCATGGGGGGGGCGGCATACGGGTCGAAGGACGATAAGTTTTAAGCAGACTTACTTATTTTTAATTAAAACCTTGTGATTTGATGAATTTCAGTCAATGTACAGTATTTTGTTTTTGTTTATAGTTCGCATGTGTGACAGTGTCAAACAGGACTTAAACACTTTGATTATTTCACCATCTAACCTGAAATTGCACTATTTACTTTGAAGTCCATCGCATCACTCTGGAAGTCATTACATATTAAACACACAATAAGAGAACCATACAATATTTGACAAACATTAATCATTCCGAAACGGAGAGCGCACGAGGAACACAAATTGGTCACCATAAAACAGCAGTTAAATAGATGCAATACATGTATTGTGTTGATCTTTGAAGATTTATTGTTATGTTTATGGTCTACACCAAAATAAAATCTACCGGTAGTTTTGGTTCTTGTAAATAATATAGTTGTCTACGTGACAGTTGACATGTTTAAAGAATTAAAATAAATACATAAATAAATATATTAAATACCCATAGGGACAAATAGTGCCGGATTAGCACCGTGGAGGCAGCGAACCTTTTGGGTCCCACGTCCCAAGATATTTATCTATTATTAATTAATTATTATGTTATACTATATTATTATACTAATTAATATAAATAAATATTAAATATTATAAATGTATAATAGTATTAATATATTAATTATTTATTAATTAAAGAATGTGATGCATTCACTAAATACACGTGCATGCATGGACATGTCTTGGTCAACTACTTCTGGATTGAAGAGGACCGGTACCAGGACCGGTATTGAAAAGAGTATTTTAAATGAACTGTTCATTGCGAAACAAAATTATAAAATTACATGTACGATTTTCTTCTGAAATTATCTGACTACAATGAATTTAAAGGAGCTTACTAATCATTATGCTAACCCCCAAAGAAAACAATTTTGAATTTTCGGAGGAAATTGTTTCAAATATGTCACTTTTATGTAACATGTAAGTATGTGTTGACAATTGCTAGACAAGTCTTTCGAAATATGTGTGTGGCCCTAAAAAGGGCCGTTTTTGAGCTGCTTCTGTAGAGCGTTTGATTATTAACCGCCGAATCCGTACAGAGTCCTGCCTTGTCTCTTGAGGGCATCCATGAATATGTATTGCGTTCAACAACTGCGCAGAGTTCACCGCACGACCCAGTATCACGAACTGTCAGTGCCCAACCAACATGAAGTTTGAGAGTAACACGACCAACAACAATACTGACGTCACGTGGTACCTGTAGGCGTTATTACCCGTACATTCTACAGCAGAACTGTCCGAATTTATATTGCCCACTGTGAACCGGCCCACACAAAAATCAAATAAGATGCATTATGCATTTGCTGGCATGTTTTGGATACATTTCGACCACTTGGTATAGGAAAAATAAAAAGCGATATTTAAGGCCTAAATCGTTCAAAAACTGACTGTGAATGTTTCTTAATCCACCATCCGTATAAAAAAAGTTAGTACTGATCAGAACAAATATTGACATGTGATTTATGACGAAAAGTCACGTTTAACCATTTAAAAAACACAAACAACAACATTTGCTTATACAGAGTACATTGTATAGTTATTTAAAGGGGCGTGGTTGTAAGGTCGTTGATCGCGAACAATGATTAACAGAATCTGACACGAGTTGATCTTTCATACCATATTTAATTAAACAAGATAATGAGTTTTGTTAGAAAGCGAGCCTTTTGGCGCGCTTGCATGAACATTTTCTGGACGAGTTTAATAAATTGTGGTATGAAATGACCAGGAGTGTCATACATTGTGTATGACATGTTTATACATTAACATAGAAAATTAATATTTTCGTTAACGTCGAGATAAACCCTGAATGTTGTTTAGATTGCGTGATGTCACTTGACATGCAAAGTCAGTTCAGCAAAATAAGGTAACGCGATTTGTCATTCAAAGAAAAAGTAGCCGATGAACAACGTTCGAAAAGCTATGCCACACATGCTTAAGAAAAAACATATTCGTATATGAGCCGTGTAAAACGAAGATGGGTTTTATTCCGTGTGCAACCAGAATTGCTCCTGCATACCTGCGCAAGCGTGCAGTCTGGACAGGAACTACCCTGTCCGCTATTAAGTCAAGACATATTTTGTGGTCTCGTTAGCGGAAAGGGTAGCTCCTTACCAGACTTGGGTCATAATATATAGGTAACAAGGTGTAGCAAGCTTATTATATTACACTTTGACTTGTTTCAAATTTAAACTTAATTATAAAGAGCAGTTGTTTGTTGTTATTAATACGGTGTTGCAATTTCTTTAAAGAAGAAGGGAAAGAAGGAAGAGATATTAATTGATTTATAGAAAAAAAACGTGCGCTTTCGTGATTTATTTGGAATTCTCCATCTACAAAACTAAAAAAACAAAATCCTTTGATCATAGTCTATAATGGCCATAACGTGGGTCTCAAAATTGCTAATGTGCAGTATAATACATAGATTCTTTCATGCTATGTTAACAAAAAATGGATTGAATAAAGAACACAAACGACGGATCAATACGAAAATGGGCAATGTTGTTAATAAATTCATCTGTATTGATAAAGACATACAAAGAATAATCGCATATTTTAAATGTAAACGTGTATTGGGTAGCGGATTTGGGGCAGTGGCGGCTTAAGACACTGTACCAGTATGGAAGTCATTCCACTCCATATGACGTTGGCAACATATAATAACACACACTTTATGTATTTAATGTTAAAACAGTGACACGCTAAGAAAGGTGTGCGTTTCTAATGCATTAAAAGTAGTATAATAATAACATTAATCTAACACATATATTTAATAGAATATCGCAGTACGTACCATCAGAAACGATATTAACCGGTTGTTTCAGCATAAAGAATGAACATTGAAAACGATTCGGACATAAACGACCCTTAATAACCCGAGACGTCACTTAACACTTCAGCGGCCATTTATTTAAAATTGGTAACTCCATACGATTTCAGCCAAACCATCGAATTGGGAGGGGATACATTTCTAATAAATTGGTAAACAGTGACAAACGGCAGAATTGCCAATGTTTTATATGTTGTACATATCAACTTTAATAGCTGAAGTTATCAATTGCATGCTAGGGGAATTCGAAAATATGCCCTGTACAAAGCCAGTGCATGTGTTATGCAACCTTGCATATACATTCGAATATGAACATTCCTAGCTCTGACCATAATTTTAAAGCATATTCAAAGGTGCGTCCAGACATTGGATTTTATTTAAAAATCTGAATTATCGGCTCACAGTTTGCTCAGTTGCTAGCAAGTATCTGATAAGTTACGCTTATATGCACGCAGAATTTCAGTTGCTCACATTCGCATGCAAATTGCAAATTGACATTCACAATTCCGTATACTTTTGTGTAGCCAAACCCATTACATTTCTGGCATTACGTTTGTTTAGTTTTCAGGTGTTGACATTATCGGTTGGTGCAAGCCGGCTCTAACACAGAACCCGCCAGGCAGAGGTCAAAGCTCGATAAACATCAGGGGTATCGTACTTAACTCTAGAGAGCAAATATTTAATACCAATTAGTGATCCGAGCTATGACTAAAACATGTAAAGCGTTATAAATATATGTTTTGGTTTATGATAACACAAGTTGTTGTGCTTTTCGCGTTAAGTAGTTGTAAAGTCGTTCGTGGAATACTATATTATGTAAATTTTATTGCGAACTTGTTGGGCAATGCCGATCAATTCTTATACTTTGTAGCACACTTTGGTCAATGTCAATCGAACCAATGTAAATCGCATATAATATGGACACAGTCTATCAAGCACATGTCGGGCAATGTCACTCGAAATAAATAAGGACAGCATCTATTGAGCATATGTTTGTCAATGGCGAATGAAAAAAGGAAAATGTCTATTGAGACAATCTTGGTCAATTTAAATTGAACCTAATATGGATACTTTCTGTTTAGCACAAAATGTTCAAGGGCATTCTAAACTCAAACGAACAATGCATATTGAGTAAATGTTGTTCAATGGCAATCGCAACTAATACGGACAATGTCTATTGAGAACATGTTGGTCAATAGCAATCGAAACTAATACGGACAATGTCTATTGAGAACATGTTGGTCAATGGTAATCGAAACTAATACGGACAATGTTTATTGAGAACATGTTGATCAATGACAATCGAAACTAATACGGACAATGTTTATTGAGAACATGTTGGTGAATGGTAATCGAAACTAATACGGACAATGTCTATTGAGAACATGTTGGTCAATGACAATCGAAACTAATACGGACAATGTCTATTGAGAACATGTTGGTTAATGGCAATCAAAACTAATACGGACAATGTTAATTGAGAACATGTTGATCAATGGCAATCGAAACTAATACGGACAATGTCTATTGAGAACATGTTGGTCAATGGTAATCGAAACTAATACGGACAATGTCTATTGAGAGCATGTTGGTCCATTGTTATCGAAACTAATACGGACAATGTCTACTGATCACAAGTTGTTTAATGACAATCGAAACTAATACGGACAATGTCTACTGATCACATGTTGTTCAATGACCACTGAAACTAATACGGACAATGTCTACTGATCACATGTTGTTTAATGACAATCGAAACTAATACAGACACCGTCTATTAAGCACATGGCGATAATATATAATCACCACACGGACGACATTGCCTACCGAACCAAACATTACTGTGCAAACATGTCTTCTAAGCGCCGGGCAATTTAAATTTGTCAAACTAATATGAACATTAGCTCAATGACACATCTAATATACATTTAATATACTTAACTCAATATCTGATTCAGTCACTGTATAAACTACTTTGTTATAAAGCGTGACTTATTAACTTCCGCCTGTTTTTGCTTTATACACATTCTTTTGTTTAAATAAATATCGAAACCAAATAATGTTCTTTTATAAATATCAAGCGTATTTACTCATATCACTTACAGGATCAAAGTGAAAATAATGCATTCATAATTTAACATACAACGCAAGATTTAACCCTTGGGTTATTTCACATTCATCACATGATACTGATATACACTGCGTTATAAGTTATGTATTTGATGGAGTATAATGTTTAACCAAGCAGTCTGTAGTTACTTTTGTAAGGGATGACGAAGGGTTTTTCGTAGCTTTGGTCAAATTGATGTTGTTTTCGTTTGTTTGTTCTGAAGGGTTGAAAGAAGTGCAAACACTTCCAAAATATGTACATGTATACAGTATTTGAAATCAAGACAAATAAGCTTACCATAAATGCATACTCATGAAGATAACAAAATGTCAAAACTTTGTTAAGTTGTAACATAGTTGTATGTTGCTGGTATATAGAAATTAATAATTGTAGAAAATTATTAATAAATCGTTTGTCACAACAACCATAACTTCATAAATAGAATTCTGGAATTTTAGAGATTATTACAGATGTTTAATTATTATAAAGAATATAATTGTATACGCAAAACATTAACAATAAAACCCCAAAAAGGCATATTTTAAAGTCTGTGCAAATACGTTTGATCAACAATTTGACTTGTAGGTCAACATTACCTTGAGGCAATGCATAATAGATGTCAGTTTGCATTGGATATGTTATTAAGTTTGAATAATTGATTATGTTAGTATAATTTCATTTCCCCAATGTAGTTCAATTATCGGGAACATTTGTTGTGGTCATCACGAACATATTGGTCAAACGTAAATAATTTCTGCTGGGACATGTGGTACATGCATGAGCTATCCATCCAATCAACAAGAGTTATTCGAAGGGATGGGTTTAGTAAATCGGGGAAAGAGAACAGTCAACCAATCAAGAATGGGATTAGACATATCTAAATTTTATGTTTATTTACCTGAAAATAAAATGCTGTGTTTGTTGTAAGAGGGATCATTATTCTACAGTCCTAGTTTGACAATCGGGTAGTACAGTCACGCTTTCTTGACGTGGCGGCCATATTGGCCGCCGCGCTGTTAGATTGTATTTCACGAACATTATCAAGCGTTGTATTAAAAAATATTCAACAGAAATAAATCGCGATGAACATAAAAACGAACTGTGTTTTGTTACTGTGTGTCCCTTAAGAACAATGTGCAATTACGTCACAAAGTGTTAGAACCGCTTTTCGTTAAAAAATATTTTACTTCAAAATGATTTGAATTTAAAGATTTCTTGAAAAAGATTATCATGAGCGTTTAAGTTCATTCAGCGTAGAAAAGGCCGCAATTTGCTGTGTCCAATTAAGGGAGCTCGATACCGATAGGGACCAGTTAAATAGCACTTGTCCAGTGGCACCAGGGCTGCTAATTATTGTCTTGCCACTATGTATGAACGTTGTGTGTGCTATTTGCGGATATAAAAGATGCAGAATCTTTAAATATTGTAGCCTTGTTATGCAAACACACTCATAATTATAGAAAGATATACATTTAAAATTATGTTAATAAATGATTTGAAGTCATCTTAAAACTAATATGAGAATTTAAATGCATATTTATTTGACCTGTCAAGATGTCTGTGCAGGGGCGTTCCTGAGGCTATTTCAGCTATACGCACGATAGGTGGTAGGTTCGGGAGGGGGTCTCCCCCGCCTGCTATGGCCAGGGGGTTTGGGGGGTCTCCCCCCTCGAAAATTTTGGAAAATTCATTGCAGATGGTGCGTTTTGGTGCTATCTTTCAGCCACGTTTTGGCAATTTTATTCGTCAATTTCTTGCTTGAAAGAGACCGATAACAGGAAATATTTCATTAAACATTGTCAACAGCAAATATACTTTCGACCATAATTTATTTGCTAAGTTAAAGTGTCAATGCTTAAAAATAAAGAAGCCTTATTGCGAGGGAGAATGGATCCGTAGTTGCATAGGTGTGCGAGGGTGTTCAACTCTATTGCTGTCGGGAGTATGGGGTCTTCCCCTAGAATATTTTGGAAATTTCTTTGCAAAAGGTGTAATTTGGTGTTGCATTTCAGGCACATTTTGGCAATGTTTATCCTCGAATTTTAGCTTGAAAAAATTGAGAAAAAATAAATATTTTCAATAAACATTGCCAACTGCAAATATACTTTTGACAATAATCTATTAAGTGTGTGTGTCAAGGCTTTAAATAAAGAAGCCTATGACTGCGAGGGAATGGGTATGTAAATGTGAGGAAATGTTTTGCTCTTGCTTCCTCCCCCAGAAAATTTTGGATTTCATTGCAGAAGGAGCCTTTTGGTTGTTATCTTTCAGCGACATTTGGCAATTTTATTCCTCAATTTCTTCCTCTAAAACAAGTAAAGGATTTAGCATGTTTTCCATGGAAACCTTTCCCATGTCCGTGTATTTGTTGCGACTCTGTAAAAAATGTAGTGCCACGCCCACGGCGTGTGTATTTGTTTTGACGAGTCGTCAAACCTGGTGCGACGTGGCGCCAAAAACTAAGCCCGTCATTATTTTCTGCTGAAACTGGTTTAATTGGGGGTATTTGGTAAACAGAAAATTAAATTCGTGTTTAATTAAACTGTAAAAAAACTCTTTGAATGAAACAGCAGCATGCTCGCTGAGTCTTGAGCGAGCTTACTGAACTTTTATTTAACTCGTTCAATAATACCAGTTTGGACTATGTGTAATTCATTCAAAAGAAAACATCCTCTAATTTCACATAAAACACAGGTCCACTTGTATGTGCAATACTACACCTTGAAAAGTTATGCTATTCTTCGATCTTTCCTTTGTACAAAAATGTCGACCACATGCTCAGCGTTAATTTCTCTTTCCCTATATACATAAATTACTACCCCTCATCAGTGAAAAAGACTTTACTTCGTATGTTTAGAGTTAAGACTGTGTTGTGTTTTGTACCCACTGTTATTTTCTAAAAGTGGACGTCTTGTTTGCTTGTTTACATAATTATACCCCTAACCCCCTTAGCCCTCACTTTTTTATTGCATTTTTCGAATTTTAAGATTTTTTTTTTCTAAGTTTGAAACTGAATGATACGCACGGGCGTACAGCCGTATGCCTAGGTACGCCCCTGCTGTGTGTTTACATTAAGCTGGATAGCCGATTGCTGTCGATGAATAACGGAGTCTACGGAGTTTTCCGTTTCTGCGCATCTACGTCTACGGAAATATTTCCAGCGATGATCGTCAAATCGTGTGTTTTAAATGTAAATAAACAGAGCTAGATATGCTTTCAGTTTTTTTTCTGCAAAGGTGTTTTCCCGATTTTCCTTAAAATTTCAATATTGCAAAAAGGATTCTTTAACAGTGCCCAAAATTATTTTTGAAACGAGAGATATATGTTAAGATACATATGCAGCTTCTTTAAGAAAACGGAGTTTTAGTTTCATGGTCAAATGTGTTTTCAGATATTGTCTTAAAATGACATTTTACCGCGACGTGTCAGCAGGAGCATTTTAGAAATGTGGTAGAAATAATCATTACAGATATTAAGTGGTTACTGGCAAATATATGTTCTACGATGATAATTTTTGTATCGTTTACCTGGAATTAAAATGGAACTAAATATGCACATAGTTCATGTATGTCAAGAATATATGTTATATTAAACTTCAAAGATGACCAATACAACGTAGATTTCATTAGCTTTCATCTCAGCATTGCGCAATCGACTTTAACGTCTACCACCGTAAGGCGATTACGGAAGTTAAAACATGTTCAAAGTAACACACGATAAGACAAACATCAACAACAGACAGGCAATTACCATGATTTCGAACTGTAGTGTTCGACGTAGACACTAATTGGTAACCATAAAATAGCAGTTAAATACTTTCCGGTATGCACAAGAAATATATTGAATTGTCCTCTGGAGATTCCTTGTTATTTTATGGTCTTCACCCTTAATACAATCTTGGTGTGTTGCTTTGTAAATTTTATTGTCCGAACCGATAGGGTCTGTGACAGCAGGAATGTTTCGTTGTAGTACATGTATAATCTTCTTTTTTTTTAACTTTACCCCGCAACGGTTCTTAGTTTTGAATTGTTCACTTAAATACATAATTTGTTCATTCACGATTTTCTTCTGAGACGCTATCACTACATGGGAATTTTTATTAAGAGAGTGCACAAGCCACTGTACTGGTAATATCAACTACATTAAAACAAACTTCGGAGGATATAATCAAAGCTCCGTAAAGAAGCTTATTTTTCCCATATGTAGCTTTGCATACTTCTAACGAGTTTATTTAACCTGTGAACCCCGTATTAATTGAGTGCTAGGAAAACGGATTATCAGAGACGCGATTCTAAGAGAACAGCAATCAAAAGTCTTACGAATATACGAAACCAAGGTAAACGAAAATAAATGGAAATGAACGTTTAATGTTGCATTATCGAGCTTTAAAATATCCGCTCTAAGGTTTGAACATAAATATCTTCATAACACAATATTGCAAAATGTAACAAAGCGTAGCAGAGATAATAATCCTATAAATAGAAAAAATACATATTAAACAAAGATCTGGATGACGTCACGTCCGGATAAACAAGTTTAAAAAAAGACGTTATGTAAAAAATGGGAAATAATTAATATTTCGGTCATAAATAAAGTAAATAAAACAAAAATAGTGTTAAAGAAAGCTTTAAAAATTCTCTACATTTACATGTTTAAAATATTTTCGCAAGTAATTGTTAACGGCAAAAAATGGACAACGAAGATTCAGCGGTCGCACAAGATCATCCGGAAGTTCATTCAAAAATAAAAACATTTGACATGAACGAAGCTCGGCTGTTAAGAAAAAAACTGAAAATGGAAGAGAAGGAAAGGAAAATAAATAATTATGAAATTGCGCCAATGAAAATCAATTCCGGCGGGGGCAAACTAGAAAAAGATGTGGAAGTGAGAAAATACAGTTTGAACGAAAATGAAAATATGAAGAAGAAATTGAAATCTACTGAAAAAGAACCGTTGGAGATTATAGAATCAAACGGAGGAACAAAACTCGTACTAAACACAGGTACTTATGAACTGTTAAAATTTGCTAGCAAAAAGTATTTTTCAGACAATTCACTTAATTATAAGTACTTATGTAAACCAGCAAACGACAAAAAATCAAATGAAGTGGAGCTTTGTTATAAAGTCGCGGATGAGAAGAACCACTTGTACACGTTTAACATGTACCACACGACTTCCTCATGCCTGATAAATGGTAGAAACGTATCTCACTTCTTTGACACAGACCTTCCAAACATTCTCCAAATAATGAACACTGACATTCAGTCACATAATAAATCGATAAGTGAATTAAATGAATACATGAAACAGCAAATACTATCATACTTGAAGCGTAAAAATCCCAAGCGCCCATCACCGAAAATGTCTGTAACTTATGGAGTAGATGAACCTGACACGCTTCTAGACAGTATTATTGAACAGGACTTCCGAAAAGAAGGGAATGACTCACAAGTAGTAGCGAATGCCCCCTGTGTAAAAGAGAACGCCCCACTAGTTGTATACAATACAGAGACTGATTTAGAAGAAGAAAGTGAGGCTAGTTTCGATATTGATTGTGCCACCCAAACAGACTCGGTAGAAAATGCCATTCTAAAGGAAATGAAGATGATGAACGAGCTACTGTTAGCTACAAAATTCCATTTGAATAATTTTCAACAGGAGACTATATTGCAAGTTTCACAATTAAGAGATGAAATCACAAGTATTAAAAATACAATCTCGATAGCTAACCAGCAGTCAACAGATAAACTAGAAACAGTAAGTCAAAGTACGGATAAACTCAGTAAAGACATGAAACAAGCTAACGACGCACTTCAAAGAAAATTACAATCAGTACATGATAATATAAAGAAGATAATACCATCGACAGAAAATATGGCGAAACGGTTGGTACAAAATGAACACAAAGAAAAAACTACAACGGAAACACCTCAATATGAAAAAAGTAAAAATAACGAAGGCCAACATGATAGAAAAGAGACAGAACAGTCTCCAACGGAACAAGTACTCGAATTGAATACAGTAACTGATATTGTGGACACGGCAAATAAATCAGATAAAACTTTAAAAACACTATTAATAGGTGACTCAATTCTCAGTGGTATCAACAAGCGTGGATTAAATAAAAATACACACATTAAAACTCTACCAGGGCGGAAAATTAAAGACATTCGTTTGACGCTGGATTCATGGGACATGACAAATTACGAAAATGTGATAATATATATTGGTGGAAATGACATGGCGGAAGGAGGCGATGCAAGAATAGCATACCGTGAAATAAAGCAACTGCTACATGAACTTAATAGACATAACTGCACTGTATACTTGTGCACAGTTGCCCCAAGACGAGATGCAGATGTAGTTCCACTGAATGACATAATTAAACAAATATGCGAAGAAACAAATGCTCAATTTATTGAATTGTATACATCCTTTATTTCTGAAAATGGTAACATGGCTCAACATTTGTATGGCAGAGACGGGATACATCTACACGCTAGAGGCTGCAGTACGCTAGTGGCTAACATAAACAAAGCCGTGCACATCATAAAAGAGAAGACGAGCGGACAACAAGATCTACAAGCTAATCGTAGCAACACCCTTCACTCTACTCAATCCGGAAGTAATGGATACGTTACTAATGCTTCTGACCGAGGCAGTTCGAGAAACGGCGCTTCACGTGCCTATCAGTTGCAAACCGGAAGTTATGGCTATAAAAATAACGCACCAGGACGAGGCTCGAAAAATGGCTATTCACGTGACGGAAGAGGCAGTTATCAGACGCACACCGGCAGTTACGGCTACGGTAATCATGCACCAGGTCATGGCTTGAGGAATGGCGACTCACGTGACGGGCGAAATGACTATCAGATGCAATCAGGAAGTAACGGTTTCCGCAGATACGCATCGAATCGAGACTCAAGGAATGGCGATTCACGTGACAGAAGGGATGGCCAGAAGAATCTATATCGATATCAGAACAGTAGTAATTATGGTCAGCAACAAAGACATTGTGAGTACTGTCATTACAATAATCACTACACTAGTGAATGCAGACGATTGAGTACGGCTCAGTAGGAACGCGTAGACAGACACAAACATGTACTGATACACAACAAATTTAAAGCACTTAATGAGGTTTGTGAAAATTGTAATTTTAAAATTTGTATATGTAATGAATCCGAAATAGTGCTAAAATATGGTGATATTCATGCCAGTATTAAAGTTTCTGATTACTCTGAACAATGTCATAATATGTCATGCAATAATAATGATGTTTCATGCTCAAGCCCTTTTACAAATGAAGGGTTAAATTTTTGCGAGGATAACGATGATTCAGCAGGGTCTACCTTAGAATTTTCAAAAAAGGGACTTCATATCGTAAGTTTAAATATTCAACACTTTTTGCCAAAACTTGATGAAATTAAGTACATTTTGTTGTCTGAAAAATGTAATGTGGATGTTATTGGTTTTTGTGAAACATTTTTGAACGAAAGTTTGTCTGATGTAAATTTAAATATTCCGAATTTTACATACATTCGTAAAGACAGAAGTCAAAAAAAGGGTGGCGGAATCTTGCTTTATATAGGTAACCATGTACCATTTAAACATAGGCCAGACTTAGAGCCTGATGGGATTGAATCTGTATGTATTGAGATATGCTTTAAAAATACAAAATCTTTCCTGTTAAATTTTATCTATCGTCCACCTAATGAGACGCAAAAATGGATAGAAAAATTTGATGAATTACTTTATAAGTTTGAAGGTTTAAACATTGAGTATCACATATAAGGTGATTTCAATTTTAAATACATTGCTGACAGCAAGTCCTACGAATGCAAAATGTGGACAAAAACTGTATTAAAGCATGGTCTCGTGCAACTAATAACCACACCAACCAGAGTCACAGATAAATCGTCTTCAGTAATTGATCATATATATACTAATCGAACTGACAGAGTAAGTACTACTTATGTCCCACAAATATCTATAAGCGACCACTATCCGGTATGCATGACAAGGAAAATTAACTATAAAATCTCAAAGCAAGGCACTCACTCGAATATTAGATACAGATGCTTTAAAAAGTTTGTGCTATCTGATTTCCAATTTGATCTATCGGTTTCGCAACTAAATTTAATTGAAACTGTTCACGATCCAAATATGTCCCTCCAATCTTTATATAGAATATTGAATAGCGTTTTAGAAAAGCACGCCCCTTACAAGCAAAAGAGAATAAAAAGCACACATATGCCAAAATGGATAAACAAAGAAGTTATTAAAAGTATGCGCGATAGAGATCACTTCCGCAAAATTAAAGACTGGGACAATTATAAACTGTTACGAAATAAAACTACTGCATTAATTCGCAAAAGCAAGAAAGAATATTACAACAATGCTGTTAAAAATGGTACTAGTACGGCACATATTTGGAAAAATTTGAAAATGATATCTAATAATGACAATAATCAAAACTGCGGAGTGAATTTGCCAAATAAAATTCTAGTGAACGGTGTGTATGTTGAGGACAAAAGTAGGATTCTAATTGCCTTAAATGAGCATTTTACAAACATATCAAATATTGTTGATAAGCTGAAATTTCACGAAAAAAACTTTGCTTATTTAAAGTTATATCTCGACAAATCCTTAAAACAGCATGAATTTTCTATAAATTACATTACCCCTCTCGAAGTAAGTAAAATAATTGGCAATTTAAATGTTAACAAGGCTACGGGAATCGACGGGATCGGTGCAAATATTTTAAAATACTGTGGAGAGCATATTGTTGTACCAATTACCTCAATAATAAATAATAGTATTCGTACAGGAATTTTCCCCGATTTGGTAAAAGAAGCGTATATTATACCAATATATAAAGACTCAGACAGAGAGGACTGTAATAACTATCGTCCGATTTCAATTTTGCCAACTATATCCAAAATATTCGAAAAACATCTATCAAATCAATTAAAAGAATTCTTTCGTAAAACAAATGTGTTAAATAAACATCAGTCAGGCTTTAGAGAAAATCATTCTTGCCAAACAGCACTGATTCGACTGATTGATGAGTGGCTAAAGGATGTAGATAATGGTAATTGTATTGGCTCTGTTTTTATTGATATGAAAAAAGCTTTTGATTTAGTAGATCATGAAATTCTGTTATACAAACTAAAACTTCATCACTTTTCGGATGGTACCTTGTCCCTTTTTCATTCTTATCTTAGTCAAAGACAACAATGCGTTAAACTAGGGACTAGTTTTTCTACCCCTCTGACTATTAAGAGTGGTGTCCCTCAAGGTTCTATTTTGGGTCCTCTCTTGTTTCTAATTTATATAAATGATATTGGATTATTACTTAATCAATCAGACATAGACTTGTATGCTGATGACACGACACTATATGCTACTGGGGCCAATCCTTCAGAAATTCAGACTAACTTACAAAATGATATTTATTCCATACAAAAATGGTGCACCCTCAATAACATGATGATAAACCCTAATAAATCCAAATGCATGCTTATTGGCTCGAAACAAAAAATTAAAAATATCAACCTTAATCTGAAAATAGATAATAACGCTATTGAAAATGTCACTAGCCATAAAATTTTAGGACTTTATATCGACAAACATCTGCAATGGAAAGTACACATTGATAAAACATGCTCTAAAATAAGCAGTAAAATAACTCTGCTAAAAAAGATATCAAATTATCTCACTTTTGATATGAAGAAATTATTTCATAATTCATATATTCTTACCACTTTCGATTACTGTTGTACGATCTGGGGCAGCGCTAATAAAACCAATTTAACAAAAGTGAATGTTTTACAAAAACGCGCAGCGAAAGTCATTCTACAAAAGCCAAATAGAACACCATCCAAAGAATTGTTTTTACAGCTTAAATGGCTCTCGTTTAATAATAGATGTAAATACCACACGGCAATCTTGATATATAAATGTGTCAACAATCAGACTCCAGAATATTTAAATAATATTATAACTTTTTCTCAAAATCACAAATATAACTTGAGATCTGCCACCCATAACGATATTGTTAATACCAAAGCGAATACTGGTTATAAGAAACGAGCTTTTTCATACCATAGCATGGATATTTGGAACAGTATACCAATTGAAATAAGAATGGCATGCTCTATCTCTGCTTTTAAAAGGCAATATAAAACACATTTATTTTCTAATCAATGATATGTCATGTTATTTTCTATTCAATTATATTTCATGTGTGTCTGTCTAAAAGGCAAAATGTGTGATATGTGTGGGTGTTAGCAAATATTGTTTGAATGTTTTACTTGTTATAGACCTATATGTGTTTGTTATTTTAAGAAGGCCACATTGTAAAAAAGTATTGATTCATCTGCATAATATGTATAATGTGTCATTGTCTTTATGTGTAACCTTCTGCAAATAAAGCTTTTTTTAGTATTATTATTATTATTATAAACAGCGTCGATGTTTATTGTTTTTGTTGTTAAAAACAATCATCAATAACATCAAAAAGTTATGAAAAATGTCTCGGATGTTTTTCTGAACAATTCTTAGCCGCTTAGTTGCAGAACCAAAAAATGTGTCTATGTGTCGTATGAACAAAGCTATAGAAATTCTTTATGCTATACTACACAACAAAGATAGACGACCAGTTTTTCCGATGTTTATGTAACACTTTTTGAAGACAAGACAGACCTTTTCTATCTTGATTAGTTAAGGAACTTCTAACAAATGCAAAAATTCCAGTTATTCATTCGGGTCTACTAGCGAGAAATTGCTCCAACATTTTATTGGATCTTGGTTAAGGTCAATTAAGGTAAAAACCTGGGTTAGACAGCTTCTGCGACAAATACAACAATTCTCATTCGGTGCGTAATATAGTCATGCATGGCATTTGAACACAGCTAACATAGACGCGCAAATGTCGATTTCGAATTAATTAGACAATTTTTGAAACAACCCATGACATGAAATTAAATATCCTCTCAATATACACGAACCATCGTTTTAATTATCGCATATATAGAGACAATTCAAGCGACCGTACTTCGCAAAAAGCCTATACATATGTACAATAATAACACTTGCACACATGCATGCGTTTATTTGAAAGCCAAACTTAGAAATATCATTGTGTATATTATGCATGTCTTATTTTTGACAAGCTTTTGTATACTTGATCTTTATTGGACCACTATATGGAAACCAGAGTTATTATAGGATTTTGTCAATACGATATCAAAGAAGTCTCTCGTGTACACACTATGTTTAACATTTGATTCCAACATCTTTTTTTCAACCGTATTTGTTAGAATAAGATCTTTGTTTCGAAATGTTCCAATAAAGGTTCCCGTTTGTAGATTATCTTATTTGTCCAAATGTTTTCTTAAAATAACAGTCGTGAAATTGCAGACTAAGTCAACACAAAAAATATCTGCCGCCTTTTACAAAAAAGCAATGTTCAATAATTTAGTTTAAATCAGATCTATACATTATTAGTTTAGAATATTCAGAACTACTATACATGTAATACCACGTGAGAATTAAGTACAGATGCAATTGCTACTTTCCGCCGTAAAGTTTTGTTAAATGTTTGAAGCGATTGCAGCAAATACATGCAGTGTTTCACAAACAAACTCATTTATTGAAAATATTTATCGTTCTCGTTAAAAGAGAGTATACAATGGAGGTTAGTGAAGTAAACTTGAAAAAAAAGAATCACAGCGTATAAACTACTTATGGCGAATAAAAAGACTACACAATGCTATGAAGTATGAATGACATTGTACAGATGGATGTCAATGTTGACATCCTCATGTCCTCTTAAATTGAATATTTTATTTAACAAATGTAAAGAATTTGACTTGAAACCAAAAACACGATTCCAGCTACTCGATGCTTTTGTTAAATCTATACTGAATTACGCATGTGATATATGGGGTAAAGCCAAGTCTATGAAACTGAAGTAAACTGGAAAAACAAACAAGAATCACAACGTATAAACTACTTATGGCGACTAACGAGACTACAAAATTAATTTGAAGTCTTAACGACATTTCACAGATGTATGTCAATGTTGACATCCTTAGCTCTTCCTTACGTGACATCGTCGTGTACAATGTAGCAGAATAAATGTAATAACACAATTAATGAAATCACATATGAGCAGACAAATAAAAGTTGTCGTTACAAGTTATTATTTATAACTTGTAAACAATGACAAAAACAGAGAATGAGTACATACATCATCTTAGTGAAGTGGATCCATTTATCATTTGTAAACGGAATGTTTTGCTACTTAAGTGTCTTTTTCTGCTTTGCCCATTAGTTTCAATATTTTAAATAAAATATTAGCCGAACCCTGGGAAAACTGGGCCTGACGCATGTACGTTATGCATTGTTCCGCATAAGTTTAACCAGTCCGCACATGCTTATCAGGGACGATACTTTCCTCTTTTATGGAAGTTTTCGTTTAAAGTTAGTCTCTTTTAGACGAGATCCGTTCTAGGCGGGTAGTGTCGTACCACATTATTCTGTGCGGACAGTACAGGCTAATTTGGGACGACACTTCACGCACAAGCATTAAGCGCGGTTTTCCCGGAAGGCGGCTACATTTAACACAACATACAATGTACATATATAGAAAAGTTCTACCAACCAGAAAAAGTTAACACGAAAAAGTTCAAACTATGTATGAACATTTTGATTTCAAAGTTGTCATTCGGTATATGTATTTCCTAACTCTAATTACTAATCCGATAGGAGTAAACGTTCAATGTTAAAACCGTGTTGGGTTAAAAATGATAACACGTCATGTGTTTCATTTTGATGTCACTTTCAACTAATGCATACATCGAGTTTTCTAGCAAATTGTTAAGTTGGACTACAGAACACGAATGTAGCAATCAAATTACAAATTCACAAAAAGTCATACAAAATGTTCTACAAAGTCTTGAACATAAAACATCCGTTAATGCTTTCAGACTAAAAATACGATATTAATCCTGTTTCAAACGTGGCAATTGGTAGCATATGGTGAGTTTCACAAAGTAATGTTCCTAATACACGACATTTAATAATGTTACTTATCAATACGTCCGTATACAAGACTGTTAACATGATGTACCGTGTTGTATTTAGCTGTATTTCATGAACCTTAATTTACTAACTCCATTTGTCGCCAACACGATCTGCAATACGAAAATACTATATTTCGATTATTGATGATCGTCTTAAGTCCTGGAATAAATTGAAGATCAACTGTGCGTCTGTATCGCGTTCGCCCAACAAACCAACAACTGCCACCAAGTTCACCGCACGATCCCACAACAAAAACAACCTGTCAGTGCCCAGCCAGCATGAAGTGTGAGAGTAACGCGACTAACAATATTACTAACGTCACGTGGTGTCTGTAAGCATAATTACCCGTAATGTCTACAACAGCACTGTCCGAATTCATATTGCCCGAATATTGTTCAAATAAAGGCAACACTTCATCCACTATCGAGTTCTCAGCACCACACTTAACCAGCGGCGTTTGGAACGATGTAGGCCTGTTCTTAGAAATGGCCATTGATGCGAAATCGTTAAACCCTGGCGATATGTTACTCGGGGGACATTGGTTGATATCATTTTCGGTGCAAAAACTTTTTCACTGGCATACCTTTAAATAAAATTTAAATAAAGTGCTGAATAGGGGACACATCCCTGCATCGTCGAATTCAAATAGCCATATTTCAATAAATCCTGTATAATAATAACCAGGATTTTTGCAACATACACGATAATACCTCCTTTGCATATACCAAAAGATATTTTAATTCAAAAATGCTTTTAAACAATTATAGAACTGGATTGACTTACCCTTCCAAAATTCCGCAAAATTTATCGGCAACTTTTCCTAGCACGTCCAACTTTCACAACATATCGGGTTTCCGGGGTGATGTATATTTGAAAAAACCGTTAAAGGGGCCGTCCAACAGATAAAGCGTCGTTTCGACGCGAAACGATATTTTGGGAAACTACGAGGATTGCTTATTTAGCTAAAAAATACATCCTTTCAAACATGAGCGTGGATGGTCGACTCCAGGAATCCAGGGGTCAGTGGTTCGAGCCCTGTTGAGGGTTACTTTTTTTCCTTTTTTAAATTGTATTCTTGTTTTTTTTTACTGTAGATTTTTAGTTCAAATGTTAAAATTTATCAATATAAAGCATTTAAAGCATTTACTGACAAGCTTCAATACATGCCAAAATATGTTGGACGGCCCCTTTAAAGCAGGTGTAACTACTCATGGTCCATTTATAAAGAGTGTATTGAAATTGTCGATAGTTGTGTGTACCATGGTATAAAATTCCTTTTCACTGAACATGTGTTTATTACTGTAAAAATATTTAATGAACAAGCACTTAAAGCATAAGATCACCTTGTATCAACTTTTAGACGTGTCAAATTAGACTTCAAAACAAATCTAGCTATATTCGATTCATTGGTAACCCAATCATATTATATGGTTCTGAAGTCTGGTGCATCTATGAAAACTATGATATTGATAAATTACATTACAATTTTTGCAAACACATTCTATACATTAAACAATCTACTTCTAATCTGTACTTAGTGAATTGAGTAGATTCCCGTTAGCCGTTGTATGCCAACTTAGAGCATTGTGTTATTCGATGCAAATTGTAATTTACCAAAATGCATAATTATTCCAAGATGTTACGGAGCAGATGGCATCTCGCTGAATTGCCAATCAACTTTGAACTTGATTGAAGTGTACTAACACATTTAATTGATGTAACATCGGCTAACGTACGATCTGGCACGATATAAAAAGTTCCACAAGCATAAGGACTTAACATTAGCAACAATTCAGACATGCGAGATGAGATCTCTGTTCAACCAAAACTGAAATTCCAGCGGCCATTTATTTGAATTATTGGTCGAAACTCTAGATAACAAATAAATCGTACCAATAAGTGATCTAAGCTATGTAGAAAGCATGCAAGGCGTTCTAAATATATGTCCGGGTTTTCAAATACAAAGGTCGTTGTCGCCTTTAACATAATTACGGTGAAAATTATAGCCTCGGTATGGGCTACACTGTAATTTGAAACTTTCAACAGCCTCTCCGATGGAATCTCTTAAAAAGCACACATCTATGTTCTTTTATGAATACCCGCTTTGTAGACCTTTGATGGTGGTAAGGTTTACAATTAAATTACCCAAACGAAACTCATTACAACCCAATTTACATAATTGTTACCAAAGTCATTGCACTGTCATGCCTTTCAAAGACTCTCTTAAGGACTTTTGGGACAATGTGTGAGTTGATTATATCACGCGTGCTTATTCGCAATCAATCATTTCCATAATATCCTCGTTCCAGGCTTATCACGTGGTTTGGTATCTGAATATAATCAGAAGGTGTGTTATTCAGGTGGGTGAACATTTATCTGACAGAACGAGAAATCGCCCCTCCCTTATTGTACTCCATTGATTGGAGACTTAACAATGTTGTATGGATTTGTCATAATTACGCCTTTTAATTTAGCTCTGTGCCATAGGCAATTTACTTTTAAATGCTTATTGTGCTTTTTGCGTGATGAATTCGAAATCATACTTGGAATAACTCATTCATTTACGATATTGCGGGTTATTGTTATCTTTAAAGGTGGAGTATACTAACCCCCGGTTTCACGAGCGGTGCCTGGTAGTGCGTTGGCACGTACTGACGTCTTTGTGTCATATCCGTGCTGACGTCACCAAGATGGAGCTCGCGGCGTTTCACAGCGCCGGAAATGGATTTCTCGATTCTCCTTTCTACACGTATTAGCTGGAGTTCGTTCATCGTGAAATTAAATAGTTTCGTGCAATCAAAGTCCTCCGCTTTCGCGCCGCCGTCTTCACGAGCATTCCGTTTCCTTGGAAACTTAAACCTTTCAAATTTACGGAAGGTTTTCACAGAGCTTGCACTGAACTCACTACAGTATCTCCGCATCAATTTTACGAATTCCTTCGTCTTTGTATCGGTAAATGGTATTACTCTGACCTCTGTGAGTTGATATCGGAACTCGAACCCGCCCGGGGTTCTCCAAGACCCGTGCACAGGCCGTACAGTGCCACGCGCATTGACGTAGTGTGTCACGTGACTGCAATCCTCTTCGGCGTAGTAGAACAGCTGGGCGGTGAAACCTGACTTCCGGAACGCGTATTTTCGAAAAACAAACTCGGGTCCTAGTCGGTTCTCACACCTTAAACAAACATCAATAAATGAGTTATAAATCTGCGAATAACTTTCGTTAAAAGTAGACCACTTTATTGAAAAAAGGTAATATTTTTACGAACAGTTTTTCTGTATATTGATTATCGTATTACGCGGCTCTTTTTATAGAGATGCTCTATATTGCCGCAAAACTTGAAATTTTTAAAGTTTAATTTGTAATATATTTGCGCCAAAACTGATAATCGTACGTATGATTAAGCACAGTGGAATTGCAGATCGATATATTGCGCGAGCACTTATGATATTCCCTTTGAACAGTGTTGTATTACGTGATTCTTTAATTGGATTTTGGGTGTTTGAGTGACATTTTGAATGATACAGTATTGTCAGATTTGGAGACCAAAGTGTTTAATTTTTAATTACGCAACCAAGCTTTGTAAGTCGTCTAATGGAAGGTGGGGGTAGTGTTAATAGTCTTTTGGCGGCTTTTAATTCCAGATTTGACCCCGTTTCAACGGACCTTTTGTTGTCGTTCAACAGTTACATTTCTATGTATAGCAGGTAAGGGGCCGCAAAATACTGTCCATGGGTAAATGAATTAATTCCGACAGTAACCAAATGTTACAACACTGGAGACTGACTGGAGTCTTCGTTAAAATCATAAGAATGCTGTATTTGTATGTAATATTGTAGGCACAATGCAATAGTTCAGCGAAGGAATATTTTCATATAATATTATTTAATATAATACGTGGAACGGAGACAAGTTCTGTTTTTTAGAGCATATTATTAACTAAGCTCAGAAAATATTCGTGACATTTTGGTATGTATGTAAAAACAGCAAAACGTGTGCGTTGTCAAGTATGCTTGTTTGTGAATTGGTGTATTCAATGCCTTCTGTTATAGTTAAAGCCAAATCAAAATAAAAAAATAAAACGGGCACACATTCTGGCAAAACCATTCTTAGCATGTCCGTGCGTGTGACAGGTGGTCATTTGTCGGTGATTTCTGTTCGAACTCCGTATAGCACAAAGCTGTTGTGAATACTGCATATGACAGCGAAACATGTCGTTAATTAGACATGCCATAAACAATCGACCTATTTAATATATTAAACAATTTGTAAATCTTCGTTTCCGCATATTTTGATGTACGTATAAAGGCATAGTTTAAACCTTCGTTATTATTTTTAAGAATAACGATAAGACATTTTATGGTAGACCTAAAAGCTGAGTCTAATTCTCCATGCCGGGACCAAAATGTTTTGTTTAAACCATCCGTAATAAAGGCGGGGTTCAGTTAATCCAATAATTCATGACATTGTTAACTTGACGTCACTTACATTATCAGAACCCTCAACAGCAATATGGTCCATTGCTTCGTTATTAATCCAGAAGAATCTCTGATATTTATAGATAGTGTGCCGTCATTATCATAATCATTATTTCCTTAATATTACTAGTGGTTTTAAATTATATAAATATTAAGTATATTAATAAATTCAGTAAAAGCGGCGTATTCTCCGAACTACAATGGGACGACTCGGCCCCTGTAAACTACCTTTTGCAATTCAGATGCAATAAGATTTAAATCAAATACTTATTTTGCTCCAATTTAGACCATGTAATCTTTTAAGCATTCAATCATAATAGTTTTATTAACGTGTGAAATGTTTTGTTCTAATCTACAACTTGACTGACATTTTGGTATTCAATACATTCGATAATCGCACCTGTAGATTTTAATCGGTTAGCATGTGTATGCATTAATAAATTAAGCGCTGCTGGATGAAACATAGAATCGAACGCCACGGAGGTAAATTGCAGTGTGAATAGGTCACACACGGTGTTTGGTGCGCATGTCATAATTTTATATGTTTGCCAACGTTGACGCCAAATAGAAACGTAACTAAATACCGGGACTTTAGTCGTAAATAAGCGCGAAGCAGCTATGACAGTGTATCCGTGGATTGTTAATTATTGCTGTGTTAAAAAAGAAAACAATAAAATGCGAACCTACGATCTAGTAAATCAAACATGATATTCAATATAAGTCATGCTAAGTACTTGTTTTGTGTTTTCTTTTTATGCAAGTTGGGAATCTGGAAGTTTTCCGTACACACTTATTACCGTCATTATGCATATCATGATCATCGTCATCATCATCAACCTCAATATATCATCATTATCATCATCAACAAGAACGTCATCTGATCTTGATTGGCGAAATCTCATATCGACTATCAGAAACTTCTCCGTTTTATAAAGGTTGTTTGATCTTGTTTGAATTGCAATTATACTGTTTCAAATTTGGTAATTTTTACAGTATCAACATCGGGTAGTTACTCTATCAGTAAATAATGCTAGTTTATGTGTCATCCACCCAGAAGAGATCCACTTTCCGTTGAACTTCGATGGCGTTCGGGCGTATACGGTTACGGCAAGCGATTCCCGTAGCGTCCGTCTGCAGTCGTCCTCCGCCCAAGGAGCAGGATGAAGATCACGTAATCTGAAAGCTTGGGCCGAGAGACAGCCTGAAAATGTAATAGTGTTTGTTGGCTGATGACGAAAACAAAAATGCAAACTCGTTCGATTCTGTTTTCATCAGTTAAATGTATATCTGACTGCAAAAATATGTTGATTGTCATATATGTATGTAATCTTGTAATACTATTTAGTCTATACTTGAAACTCGATGAAATGTGAACAGTAATTAATTTCAAGAAGGAAAAACAACTTTAAGAACATATATAGTCATGCGCTTAACAAATGCTCCGAGTTACATCATGTAGTGAGCTTGATACCCCGATAGGTGATATACGGACACTGGGATAATCTGCTCGAGAGGCTATACGGACTTGCTAACATCTGGCTAATACCACTTGTCCTATTGTAATACATCTTAGACAAATAATTGATGTATTTTACAGATGTTTGTATTATAGGAATGTTAACAAGGCTTTTTATATTTCTGAAACATGCAGAAGGTTTGTATTGTAAAAGCGAAATGTTCATTATTTATTGGTATAATAAAGAAAAGTGTTACGAATGTCCATGATAGTCACGTTGTTTAAATTATCTAAAGTTTCGCAGAGTAAAGTTGATGTAAATGTTAGTTGATGAGAGTACTGGTGTATACGTATTTGAAAATGAACATGTATAGTAATGCCCTTTACAAATGCTCAGAGTTACATCATGTAGTGAGGTTGATACCCCGATAGGTGATATACGGACACTGGGATAATCTGCTCGAGAGGCCATACGGACTCGCTAACATCTGGCTAATGCCACTAATCGAACACTGGTACTTTTTCAATACTAATTCGACAAATCTTTGATATCTGTTACAGATGTTTGTATTATAAGAATGTGAACAAGGAAATTTTAACATTGCTGAAACCAGCAGCAGGTTTGTATTGTAAAAGCGAAATTTTCATAATTTTGATGTTGATGTAAATGTTAGTTGCTGAGAGTACTGGTGTTTACGTACTTGAAACTGGGCATATAAGTGTTTACATTACTAGCATTTTCTGTCATAATGAGTATTTTGTCAGTCTATATGTTGTGATGCTTATTTTTTATCAGAAAACACACACCATAAGCATTGCTGCAATTTCAATGCTAATAACGTTCTTTAAATTATCTAAGGTTTCGCAGGTTATCGTTGATGTAAATGTAAGTTGCTGAGAGTACTGGTGTTTACGTACTTGAAACTGGGCATAACAGTGTTTACATTACTAGCATTTTCTGTCATTATGAGTATTTTGTCAGTCTATATGTTGAGATGCTTATTTATTTTATAAGAAAACACACACCATAAGGAATCTACGAATTCAGAATATCTATGTTCGTGCTTTGTCAGAAATAATAGCGACTTATCATTGTCATGGTTATGAAAAAATATGTTGATGTAATTAACTGAGATAATGAGATCATGGTCATGTTTTGTTTCCACGCAACCGACATGAACCGTTCGATGCAATCTTGAAACAATAACCATTGTGTTCAGTCTATAAGGTACACGAACTAGAAAACCGTAAGTACATGTAGTTGAATTCAAGTAGGCCCAGTGATAAGTATACATAACCCTACTTAATTAAATACATTTACATTTGAGTTGCGTCATGCGAACATGGTGTTATATCATATGCGGCCAGCGTAGCTCCGAACCAGTCTGGACATTCGCACAGTTTGGACACAGGCTGAAGTGTCCGCTAATGAGACCACGAAACTTTATGTGAATGTATGTTACTTTATTGTTAAATGTTTCTTCTATTGTCCTTTAAACATATTTTCTTTACTCGATCGAGCGTTTTCCCAATAGCGGTTAGTAAGTTTACAAAAATAATACATTTTAACTACTTAAGGACACACGCCACGAACTGATTAAACAGACAAATACCTTCCTTCTTGCATTCGAATGAAATAGTTTACATTCCACCGATTGACTCGTGGCCCCGTAGCTTGCAACTTTTGCGTGAGTTGTATCGAATATTTTGTTACTTGTTGAATTAAAGTGCGTGAGAACTATTTGTGCGGTATTGTTCTTCAAAAGTTGACAATGTGTAATGACTTCGACAGGTGTCCCGGGCTTGATGCGAATTCTATTCTAATTACTCGAGTCTATCACAGTTTCTCACCGCATGTTGTCCACATTTTGCATGTATCATTTGTGTTCGTGTTAACATATTCAGGTGTTTCCCGTTGTGAACTACGGTCACACGAAAGTTATTACAACCACTTGAGGACGCTTTCTATTCGAAAGTCAAAAACTGGCATTTGACAAAAATATAATTGTGTTTCAATGACTCAAACCTACCACACGATGTTTGCACAGGTGAGTCGACCTTCAATGTCGTGCGGCGGCTTAAAGAATCTGTTTTGTGATAATAAATTGTGGTCAGCGGTCAAGTTTGGTGTGCCCACTGCCGGTTTAACAATGGACACATGCTGTAAGCGGAATTAGACTCAATCGGATACTGATATCCGAAGCTCAATACAGTGAAACGCCAACAAACGCGAGTTGGCCGGACGAACGTGTAACAACATCGCTCACAGTCGCCAACTTACCGCTGATCAGTTTAAACAGTCACCGGCCATCAGCTGGTCAGTCTAACGAGTCACCGTTCAGCAGCGTAGGTAACGGATAGATAAAACACATAGCGTATCAGTTTTGCAAATATAAACTTCATAACACAATTTTCTGTATACATAAATTAGCCATTGATTGTCTGCATTGAGAGTGCAGAAATTGATTTTGGGTCGTTATCAAATACAAAACACAACGTATGTTTCACAGGTGCGCACAACCATCCAGGTGTTTCCAGATAAACATAGCTAACCAAATGTTGGTCGAGCCTTATAATATACATAATTATGTACTTATAGAGGAAAGTATCGGGAGTACAATATTAGTATGCTGGACCATACTTATTGTATAATCTTGCCTTTCGTCTACCCCACCCTGACCCAACCCCAGCCCCATACCCGACCCCCTGCCCACCCCCGTGGTTGATCAATTAATGACACATTGAGCGGGTTACATTCTACCATATCATTGTTTATCATTATGTGTCCCTCTCAAAAGTATTGCCTTCATCGCAGATATGCCTTTTGCTGTTGTTTCCTATAAACTGTACGTGCCTGTAATACTCTGGCGCATGTCAATGGGGACTGACTTGAAATACGATTTTGGGGGATCGTTGATGCGGTACAACGGTTAAGGTATAGTTTAGTTTAAACCTATGTTTATTAGATAGATTGCATCAAGAGCCTAATATTTATTTGTAACGCTCGTGAGTCCGTTTCCTGGGACTAGAACCAATACTTGGTGTCTATGGGGGAGATCTAAAGAAAACTCCCACAGTGTGGATCGAACCAGTGACCTCCCGGTCGCTAGACGGACACCATATCCATTATACCTCGTCCCTGGTATTACTGGACAACACACTACCAATGTGTGTCTCATGGGTTCGGAATAACGCGTAATACGATTGTATGTTAAATGGGAAGACAATCGAGATTTCATTTGTTCGAAAACCAACTTCAAATTTTCATAATTATGTTTGTAAAGTCAAAACGGTATTTGTACATGTTGAATATGCTTATCACAAATATCAATTATTAGGTCGATAATATTTCGTAGCAAATAAGCAATACCTATACTATTGAAGAATCTTTCACATTCATTGCAATACATTGGCCTATTAATCAGTAAAGGCGATTAGGGGCACGTCAAAATGCTGTAAAATAAATAGTGTTAAATAAAATGGAATTATATACCACACTTATGATTGGCGTGATCACATCGGGTGATATGGTGGCAAATATTGACCAAAATCATCAGAAGTATGTATCTTCTGGGTTCAGATAATTCATTTGGAATAGGGCAAGGTTCGAAACACTTTGAATTGGGTATTTTCGATAGGTTACATATCACTATGATACTATAACGTTAACATCTTTGTTTGGATTAAACGTCAATTGTAATTACTAGACTAATAAAATAATTGGGCCGATTTTCAAAGATATTTTTGTTTGATGTGTCCCACTGAAACATAAATACATTTTATTATCAGTTCATCAAAAAAGGTTAAAAGGTTAAGTTTTGGTTAACTTGATATGCATGCATTTGGATGAGTTATAATGGAATATTTAATATACACGTATTTCTAAAATAAGAATATACAAAGCAATTTAGCTGAATGCAACATTGGACTTAATAATAACTCATTCGTTTTATCGTTGGATTGTTTTTTTATAATTGTGTATTTTAAATCAATGTATGCAAGACATAAATACATAAACCATAATTATTTTACTACATATACATGTTAAAAATATTGAAAATGGCCGTTTGACTCACTTGATGCCGTCAGTTTATGAAGTTGCCTGTGGGATGGATCCAGATTTTCGGGTCGAAGGGCGTAAACTTTTGATCGCACTCATATCAAGAATACATCTTAGCACATCATCCTCATCGTCAGGATCATCATTATCATCCTTTATTTTATAATATATGAGGTTTTACAAAAAGAGTGGCGAGCGAAGACAAATGTTAACATATTTTTTATAGTTTTTACGTCTTTGAATTTATCCGTATTACAAACCTTCAAGGTCCACTCTTGGGGTAGTCGGAGTAGGTTATGTTTGTTTTAATTTAGGTATACAAGATGATGCTTCTTTTTGTACAAAAGTGAGAGAGCACAGAAAATATACAAGAATGCATGGTTTCGGAAATTTGAGGGGTGTCGCCAACTCAGATCTGCTAGTGGTCTTAAAAGGCCAAGTGCTTTTTACGCCATCTAAAAAGCCTGGTCGTGTTTGATTAATACGCCATTGTGCTATTAAACATGTTTGTTCCTTTAAACCGGGCTCTCCGTCCATCCCGCATTCTCTTGTTGTTTAATTGAGTACTAATCCCAAAAGCACACCATAATCTTTTCAGATATATTAACAGTTCAACCTTCGAAAATCCAGGACAGTGTTTGCTGTTACGTTTTTTATGCGGAAAATAATTTGCACCTTGGCTTAAGGCCTGTCTTATGTTGGGGTTTGGACAAAACTTAACGTAAGCGTTATTCAACCATTGTTTTTCGCACATTGGTATTCGACCGCATTTATTCCTAAATAGTTTTAGAAGTAGTTTAACTACACGAAATAAAAGAAAATAAACGTTTTGTGTCAAGTAATAATGAGTGGAATCTCGTGAAAACAAATGTTTGTTTGAAATCTTCACATGAAATGTGGGAACCTGATATAATTTAAATATTTGCCTTTTCACATCTTGTATTAGATTTCACATTTTAGATCCATCGCCTTAAGTACGTAATAAAAGTGTGTCGAAACAAATCTCGTTCGACAAACTCTGATGAAATAAAGACAACAATGTGAGATAAAAAGGCACATTTGTCAATCATGCACTCGAATTAATAATATGGAAAACAGAGTTTCCTATTTAATACCAATTTAACAATTTAATAAATATAATGCATACTTTTTTTTCAGCTTACATACTAATTTGTTTGCACGTGTTAAATCCCATTAAGTCAAGTCATTCGAACAAGTAACATCGATGTTTAATGAAACTTTCTTAATATAAACTCAAACATGTTTACAGTGAGACCTGTATGAAAAATTAATNTTTCGAGGTGTGAACTACGGCCACACGAGAGTTCATACAACCAATTGAGGACGCTTTCTATTTGAAAGTCAAATAATGGCATTTTACAGTTTGACAAAAATAATATTGTGTTTCAATGACTCAAACCTACCACACAATGTTTGCACAGGTGAGTCGACCTTCAATGCCACGCGGCGGCTTAAAAAATCCGTTTTGTGATAATAAATTGTGGTCAGCGGTCAAGTTTGGCGTGTCCGCTGCCGGTTTAAAAATGGACACATGCTGTTAGCGGAATTAGAATTAATCTGATACTGATATCCAAAACTCAAAACAGTGAAACGCAAACAAACGCGAGCTGGCCGGACAAAAGTGTAACAACACCGCTCTCCGTCGCCAACTGACCGCTGGTCAATCTAAACAGTCACTGGTCAACCACTGGTCATTCTAAACAGCGTAGGTAACGGATAGATGAAACAGATAGCGTATCAGTTTCGCACATATTAATTTCATAACACAATAATCTGAATGCATAAATGAATAATTTATTGCCTGCATTGAAAGTGCACTTATCAGAAATTGATTTCGGATTGTTATCAATTACAACACACCAAGTATCTGCCACAGGTTCGCACACTAAGCCAGGTGTGTCCAGATATACTCACTGTATAGCAAACAGAGAAACCAAATGGTGTTCCTTCCTTGCAATATACACATTTACTTAAAAAGGAAAATATCCAGAGCATATTATCAATGTGCTCTTCTTTGCAGGTAGTGGACTAATAAGGACACATCAATAGTAGTAGATTACTATCACATTTCAACATTTACTTTAAGTAGTGAACTGTACCTTACATGACCATAGCTTTTACCGTTATTATCGCAAACCATCGCATGATGCAACCGCTACGGCGACCGTAAGTAAACGAGTACGGTAGGTAATCATGATGATATGGGCACGCGTGAAGCCTTGTTTCTCTGAATCGGTCTTGGTATTGACTTACTGGACATCAAAATACCAATGTGTGTCTCATGAATTCGGAATAACGTGTAACACGATTTAATGTTAAATGGGAAGACAATCAAGATTTCATTTGTTGGAAAAACCAACTCGAAATGTTCGTAAATATGTTTATTTATGCAAAACGGCATTGGTACATGTTGAATATGCTTATCACAAATATCAATTATTAGGCCGATAATATTTCGTAGTAAATAAGCAATACGTATACTATTGAAGAATCTTTCACATTCATTGCAATACGTTGGCCTATTTATCAGCAAAGGCGATAAGGGGCATGTCAAAATGCTGTTAAATAAAAAGTGTTAAATAAAATGGAATTAAAAAACATACTAATGATTGGCGTGATCACACCGGGTGTTATTGCGGCAAATATTGACAAAATCACTAGAAGTACCGTATATCTCTTTTGGTTCAGATAATACATTTGGAATAGGGCAAGGTTCAATACCTTAAATTGGGTATTGTCGACCGGGTACACATCACTTTGATACTATAACGATAAAATCTTGGTCTGGATTGAACGTCAATTGTAATGATGAGACTAATTAAACAATTTGGCCGATTTTCAAAGATATTTCTGTTTGATGTGACCCACTATAACGTGATTATATTTTATTATAATCAGTTCTCTACAAAAAGGTTAAACAGTTTAGTTTTGGGTTAACTTTATATGCATGTATACGTAAAGCCTATTAATATTTAATATATTTATATAAACAATATATATCAGAATGTCGACGAATGCGATATTGGTCTTAAAAAAAACTCCTTCGTTTTATTGTGTGATTGTTTTATTTCAATATTTTTATGTTTTAATCTCTGTATGCAAAAAAAATATACATAAACCATTATCGTCACAGATCAGCTCACTACATCTGTATGTTTAAAATATTAAACAAGACCGTTTTCACTATTTGACGCCATCAGTTTATGAAATTAAATCAGTGATATATCAAGATTTTAGGGTCGGACGGCGTAAACTCTTGATCGCACTCATATACAGAATACATCTTAGCACATCATCATCATCATCATCATCATCATACAGATAATTATAAGCATCCTTTATGTAATAATGTATAAGTTTTACAAAACAGAGCGGTGAGCAAAGACAAATGTAAACAAAATGTTTCATTTTTTTTTACATCTTTACATTTGCTTATATAACGCAGCTTTAAGTTCCTATCTTAGAGCAGTCAGGGTAGGTTATGTATGTTTAAAGTTTGTTTTACACGATGATGCATCGGTTTTTACAAAAATGAGAGAGTAAAGAACATATACAAGCATGCACGGTAAGGAAATTTTAGGGCTGCCACCAACTCAGATCTACTCGTGGTTTTAAGGGGCCAAGTGTTTTCACGCCATCTTAAGACCCCGGTAGTGTTTGATTAATATGCAATTGCGGTATTTAACATGTCGGTACATTTAAACCGGACTCTCTGTCTATCGCACATTGTCGTGTGGTTTAATTAGGTACTAATCCCAATAGCACACCATTATCTTTTCAGAGATACTAACAGTTCACCATTCGAAAACTCAGAGCAGTGTTTGCAGTTACGTTATTTTGGCGAAAAATTTGCACCTTGGCTTAAGTAATGTATATAGTTGGGGGAATGGACAAACTTTACGTAAGCGATATTCAATCTTTTCGCATATTGGCGTTCAGCCGCCTTTATTCCTAAATAGTTTTAGCAGTAGTTTCACTTTACGAAATAAAACAAAATAAAGGCTTTGTTCTGAGTAAATATTTTGTGAAGTAATTAAGAGTGGAATCTCGTGAAAACAAATGTTTGTTTGACATCTTCAAATGAAATGTGGGAACCTGATGTAATTTAAAAATTTGCCTTTGCACACCCTGTATTAGATTTCACATTTTAGATCCCTAGCCTTAAGTACGAAATAATAGTATGTTGAAACAGATCTCTTACGACAAACTCTGATAAAATAAAAAAAAAACATGTAGGATACAAAAGGCACAATCGTCGAGCATACACTGGAATTTGAAAACAAAAATATTTAAAATGATAAAAATAATATGAAAAACAGAATTTCAGATTAAATACCAATTTCACAATGTAAAAATTAAAACGCAAAATTCTTTTAAGCATACATATGAATTTGCTTGGACTTGTTGTACCCCATTTAGACAAGTTATTCAAACGAGTAACATTTGCATGTTTAATTATATTTTACTTATATGGGCGTAAACATGTTTACACTGAGACCTGTAAGTAAACTTGGTCTTAAAACAGACCGGAGCTAAAGCTGGAACGACGACCGAGGCATCACGAACTTTCGCGCGCACGATGCCCAAGTGGACAATGGAGGAATGTGGCAGCTTTCGTGCCCCTTTCATATTCGTTTCACGAGGAATCCACGAAATTAACGTCCCCATAATTGCCAGACGTCGCTTCATTACCTTCTGTGGCCTTCAGTTACGATCATCTCTAGTGCGATCAACACGTTTGTTCAAACGCCTGTTTTGTTAATATAAATTAGGGTGGTTTCGCCGGTGACGCTCATTCGGCGGAAGTATGTTCGTATTTTATCGTTCAGGTTGGAACATGACATGATGTCTAGTTGAGTTGCACTACCGTTTCAAGTCTCGAAATCAATACACGACAACATTAAAGGAATACAAAATGTATGTGCCGTGAATCGCAAGCATAATTTACATTCAAATCGCATTTCCCAGATATTTAGCTGATTAATTAATGAATGTATTTTATTTGTAATGTTATACCTAATTTTTAACCGTGAAACTACACACTTTTTGATAAAAATGTGTTTATGTAATATTGTTATCATGGAATAATATCTTCATCCACATGTACATCAACGAGAAATAGCGTAACAACGTCAACATTAAATGTAATGTATCAAATTCCATGTTGCATATAAGGTACTGCAACAGCGTTAACCATAAGGCAACGCAATTAAACAGCATTTGTTTGCAACATAATTATGTACAAGCATATTAATTCGTATTTAGTTATACAGTCATTATTTTTGCGCTTTCTTCTGGTATATTCCGAAATTCTGCATACGCAACTGATTTCTTTAAACCCAGGTTACAGTTATTTTTCCAGCTCAATTGAAAAGCAATTAGTCATCGTACCTTTAGCTGAAAATTGCAATAAATCATCTTCGTAATAGTCCTGTAATAGTGAAACGCAACCTCTATTAAGTCTAGCAAATCATGCGCATTGTAGGACTGCTAGTCTAATTCGTTTCACGGGCTTGCGTGTGATCGACAATGGACCAGTTATCGTTAAGGGCCGTGCCAAATTTTCTGCTTAATTTAACCTATGTAACTGGTCAATTAACCTTTAATTTGATTTAACGAAATGTGGTAGTTTATAGAACCTTCCTTTCTTAAGTAAAATAATGCTCCATATTTTTAACATTGTGAAAAATGTGCGTGATTGTATTTGTTCTGTAATATAATAGTATATAAGGAACTTTAATAGAGATTCTTTAAATACTCCCACCTAGTAATCATTGCATAAAGAATGATGCTCACAACTAAATCCATCCGGGTAAAGGGTTTTGCGGGTTGTTCTGTTAGAGGAAATATGTAACAAATTCAATTAATTGACCGAATAAATAAGAGTTAACAACCATTACTGTTCTCATAAAATTAGTTGTTTTGTATTTGATTATTTGAATTATTGTATTTTAACGTCTGTTAAGTATTAGTCTTAAAAGATAACAAGTGCAAATGTTTCGCCTTATTATAAGTAATTTAAAATAAACGGTTTTGATTTTAAAATAAAGTGTTTTCCAGTAGTTTACGTTCCTTTGATATGGTCCGTGTGGTTGACTTTGAAATAAATACGTTAACAGTAAAATTCTTAATTGTTTTGTGGCATATCATAATTAATATAAATACGTTTTACAGTTGTTTATTATATAACAGAATATGCGATAAAGGATATCGTTATCAGAAGTTTTATTCAAGCGAATTTATAAAATTTCGCGCGAAAAAAGAAATCTGAAGCTGGGACTAAAGATATACATTATGCGCGACTTCAAACGCACCTTATCGTCTATAATATCATAAAATATTATTTTTGTACAACGGAAAACATCTAATAANTTATCTCAAACATATTTACTCGATATAAGAATCAGTGTTCATATCTCTCAAACATTACAATAAATATACAGAATTTATAAATGTGATGTCAATTATGTTCATAAGTTCACAAAACATGTTAAAGATTTCAATATTGAGAACGCTACATAGCATGTGTAACATATAATTTATAATGATTCATGACCAGTAATTAATTAAGAAATTTCACCCTTGTGCTTGGTTACAGCATTTATCGCGATTATTTATTCGTATATTTCAAGTGAACCATTTGTAAGTGATAGATTGCAAGGATGCGAGGCTGTATAGTTCACGACATTGTGTTAAATTTTGCTGTATCATTCACCGATAATGGTGGATGAAACATCTTTCAAAAAATGTGTCTTGCTAAACGTTTGCCTGTTCGAAAAAAAAACTTTAAATCTCTTGCATTTTCTTTACCAGCAATTAATAACTGATTTATAGGGTTGTTTTATCGGAGGATATAAAAATGTTATCGGCGTGTACACAATTATATTAATACTATGTTACAAATGCAAAAAATGGCGTACGTATATACATAAGGGAAAACAAAACTATAGTGTATAATGTTAAAGCTACAACTAAACATTTATAATTGTTATGTAAATTATGAGAAAATTCAGTGTTTAATGATTATCTAATTCTGAATTGTATCTATGTCTTTACTTATTTAGTCTGTGTTCTTAGTAATCCACATAACTATGTAATTACTGGATAACGATACAATTATCCCCGTGCGTGTTGGTTTAATTGGCACAGATTATAACTGAGATTTTGATAACTGGTTTAGTTGACATTGATACAGAGCAAACCGTCTTACGTAATGGAGTTAAGCGTGTCAATAAGACATGAAGATAACCAAACGATTAAAGCTAATACTAGTGTCATATAATTAATACGTTGATTTCGTTGTAATGTCCGTTCGTGCGTCGTTCATAGACATAATTATATATTTGTAATGCGAAGTATCGCAAAGTGAAACTTACAAATCGTATGTTATATTTGTGTACATGTTTAGCCTTTTTTACATTCCGTACATGGTTATTTTTTTGTTAATAAAAAAAACGTAAGCTGGTGCTTGTGTCAAATCAAATTCGAATATAGAAATTATTCCCAAATACAATAATCTATATTGCAAAATCTATTTAACATGTTCAAGCCCAGATAAAAAAACAACATATTATTAATTAAAAAAGTTTACAACAAACAGTTCCATGTAATAGTTAAATGTGTGCAGAAAAAAAAACATTTTTGGTAATTATTCTAAGTTTGCCTTATAATATGATTGAAGACATTTTGAGGAACTATTGAAACCACATTATATTGATTATAAACATTTACGTAAAAAAGAGTACTTTTTTAGTTTTAAGACGCTATATACCGTTTCTTATAGTGTGGCCTTTGGATGATATAATCAAAGCTCCGCAAAGATGCTTATGTTTCCCAAATGTAGCATTACATACTTCTAATAGGTTTATTCTAAAAACAATAGGATAAAGAGGGATTGTATGACTACTTCCCATATACTCAGGGTGCTAGTTACGTCTTAGACTATACTTAATCTTTGATCCCCGGATATATTGAGTGATAGGAAAACGGATTACCAGAGACGCGAATCTAAGAAAATTGCAAACAATTATATAACGAATTTATTTGAACATGCACATGTTCAAAACAAAATAGAACTTAGATGTGGAAACACGCAGCATAGATATAGTTCGTGAAAATAGAAAATACTCCTCATTCGATGCGTTATATATTAATGCATGTCATTCGAACACCACTAACGCAGATGTGCAAATGACGTATTTGAATTATTAAAAAAAGTTGAAACAACCCATGTCATGTACTTTAAAATCGTCTCAGTATAAATGTAACTTCGTTTTAATGAACGCATAGGCCTATATAGAAAAAATTAAAGCGACCTTACTTCGCAAAAAGCTCATACACATATACAATAATAAAACATGAACACATGCATCCGAACGTTTAGTTTTAATCTATTAATGTAAGCTCGATTGCATTGAAAGCCTACGGATTATTTTAAACGCTCTCGAATCCGTTTCCTGGGACTAATAACCAGTTCTTCGTGTCTTTGGGGGAGATCGAAAGAACGCTCCCACTGTGGGAATCGATCCCGTGACCTCCAGATCGCTTCCGATCATTTGAAAGCTAAACTGAGAAATAACAGCAAATATATTATATATGCCTTAGTGTTGACAAGCGTTTGTATTCTTGATTTTTATTGTACAGCTATATGGAGACAAAACTTATTATATGATTATGTCAATCCGATATCAAATCTTTTGTTCAACCCGTGTTTGTAAGAAAAAGACCAATTGTTCTAAATTTTCGATATAAGATTCCCGATTGTAGATTATCTGACTTGTCCAAAGTTTTCCTAAAAATAAAAGACGTGAGATTGCAGACGTTTTAAACCCAACCTATTTCCGCCGCCTTTAACCCAAAAGCAATATTATAAAAATAAGTTAAAATAAGATGTATGCATGTATAAGTTAAGAATATTCAGACCTACCGTACATGTAATAACATGTTAAAATTTAGTATAGAAGTAGATAATTTCCGCTTAAAAGTTTTGTTCAATGTTTGAAGCGATTGCAGCAAATATACGTGGCGTTTCACAAACAAACACATTTACTAGCTACATATGTATTCAAAATATTCAACGTTCTCGTTAACAGAGCGTATACTATGGAGGTAAATGAAGTAAACTGGAAAAACAAACAAGAGCCACAACGTATAAACTACTTATGGCGACTTACAGACTTCGAACTGATATGACGGCCTTATGACATTGTGCAGATGTATGTCAATGTCGACATCCTCAGTTCCTCTTCACTTGACAGGGTCGTGTAGAATATAGCAGAACTAATGAAACAACACGATTAATGAAATAACATATGAGCAGGCAAATACAAGTTGTCGTTACAAGTTATTATCATTAATTCATGTAAACAATGACAAGAACAGAGAATGAGTACATAAATAATATTTGTGAAGTGGATCCGTTGTACATTTTTAAATGGAATGTTTTGCTACTTTATTGTCTTTCTCTGCTTTTCCAATTATTTTCACTTTTTTAAAAAATAATATATGAGCCGAACTCTGGGATAAGTGGGCTTTACGCATGTGCGTTATGTAAAAGAGGAATGTATCGCCCCTGATTTGATTGTGCGGACTGCAACAAGCTAATCTGGGACGATACTTTCATCTTTNCACTCTGGGATAAGTGGGCTTTACGCATGTGCGTTATGTAAAAGAGGAATGTATTATCCCTGATTTGATTGTGCGGATTGCACAAGCTAATCTGGGTCTATACTTTCCTCTTTTATGAAAGTTTTCTTTTAAAGGAAGTCACTAGCATTAAGCTCGGGTTTCCCTGAACGCTGCTACATTTAACACAACATACATATATAGACAAACTTCTACCAACCAGTAAAAGTAAACATAAAATTGTTCAAACAATGTATAAACATTTTAATTTCGAGGTTGATATTCGGTATATGCATTTCCTTAACACCAATTACTAATCTTATAGGAGTAAACGTCCAAAGCTAAAGCTGTGTTGTGGTAAAAATGATAACACGTCCTGTTTTTCATTATGATGTCAAATGCTATTCACTTNATTATTGATTAAAAAAGTTCACAACAAAAAGTACCATGTACTAGTTAAATGTGTGCAGAAAAAAACTGTGTTGGTAATTATTCTAAGTTTGCCTTATTATATGATTGAAGTAATTTTGAGGCAGGGGTATTAAATCCACATTATAATTGATCATAAACATTTCCGTTAAAAGGAGTACTTTTTTGGTTGAAGACGCTATATACCAGTTCTTATATTGTGGCCTTTGGATGATATAATCAAAGCTCCACAAAGATGCTAATATTTCCCAAGTGTAGCATTACATACTTCTAATAGGTTTATTCTGAAAAAAATAGGATAAAAAGGGATTGTATGTCTACATCGTTCCAAACACCGCTGGTAAAGTGTGGTGCTGAGAACTCGATAGTGGATGAAGTGTTGCCTTTATTTGAACAATATTCGGGCAATGTGAATTCGGACAGTGCTGTTGTAAAAATTACGGGTAATTATGCTTACAGACACCACGTGACGTCAGTAATATTGTTAGTCGCGTTAATCTCAAACTTCGTGCTGGCTGGGCACTGACAGGTTGCGTTTCGTTGTTGGATCGTGCGGTGAACGTTCTGGCAGTTGTAGATTTGATTGTTGAACGAAATACAGAAGCACAGTAGATCTTCAATTAATTCCGGGATTTTANGGTAAGATACACGAGTCTTACAACGTAATCTTTATAATCCACGACCCATAATACTGTTACTTAGCAATATTTCCATGTACAACAACGATAACAGGATGTACCGTGTTTTATGAAGCTGTATTTCATGAACCTCAATTCACTAACTTCGACTCCATTTGTCGCCGACAATATCAACAATTCGAAAATACTATACGCATTTATTTCAATTGTGAATGATCTTATAAAAACCCGGAATTAATTGAAGATCTACTGTGCTTCTGTATTGCGTTCAACAATCAAATCTACAACTGCCAGAACGTTTACCGCACGATCAAACAACGAAACACAACCTGTCAGTGCCCAGCCAGCACGAAGTGTGAGAGTAACGCGACTAACAATATTACTGACGACACGTGGTGTCTGTTAGCATAATTACCCGTAATTTCTACAACAGCACTGTCCGAATTCACATTGCCCAAATATTATTCAAATAAAGGCAACACTTCATCCACTATCGATTTCTCAGCACCACACTTTACCAGCGGTGTTTGGAACGATGTAGGCCTGTTCTTAGAAATGGCCATTGATGCGAAGTCGCTAGGTCTTTGTCCGACATGAAGATTACTCTTTCTGTTATCGTACTCTGTTTTAACGATTTCGTGCTCCACATGTGGTAACGTTATCCCTTATAACCCGCAGTCATCAGTTGACGTCACGTCCTGTGTCACTCCAAGCTCCTAGCTTCCGGCATTGCCACATTTACTTCCAGAATAACTATTATAATTATATAATTATAACAATAATTATTTTCAGTTTGGTTGTCTTGAACACAAACTCACTCGCGGACGGAATGACCGCCGAGGCGTCCGTCCGGGCATACGTCCCTTTGATAGCGATGCTATAGCTGGACTCCTTACAGAGAGGATCCCGGAAGAACTCGTACACTCCCTGAAAGGAGCGCCACCCTAGGAACGATAGATGGCGCGTCAAAAACTGACCGTTAGGTCTAGTTTCGCACCGCTGACTGATCCACTCCACCGGAAGTGCCACGGCGCTGTGCTGGCGACGGGGAAGTACCGGAGGACTCCGGTGTGACAAGTGTGATATAAACCTGCACATATCACATCCCTAAACCTGCAGCAATAATAAAATACTCATGTTGGTGTTATTTAGCCAAACTATTTTAAAGAAGAGCATACGTATGTAAATGCACGATCTATAAAGGTTTTTGAGACATTCATCTCTTTATTATATATGTGTTTACAGTGATAAAGTTATAAAGGTGTGCGTTGTGTATTGTCAACAGTAGCTCCAGTGTGCATTTGCTGTATAAGTTCGAAAAACGTGAAGCGAAAATAAAACTTCAAAGCTGCGATTTGTTGAGAAATGTAACCGATTTCTTTATCGATTCGAATGATTTTATCTCACCATATCTTTAAAAAAACATCTCCAATCGAGTTATTTATCCAGATAATTGGTGTAAAGGTGAAATTAAACATTATTTTTTAAAAGGTGACAAGGATAGTCCTTTCAATCAGAGAGGAATCACCATTGTTAATGTAATTTCAAAAATAGTTTCATTATGTCCACGAAACAAAATCAACGTCTGGTGCGAGGGTGAAAATATATATTTAAACCACTTCAATTAGGTTTTAGTGACTAACGAAGTACAACCGATTGTATTTTGTTTTATTTGACGTAGCATTATTCAAAATGTTCTTTTGCAGAAACATAGGTTATGTCGTGCTTTAATTGATTATGAAAAATAAGTTGATACATAAATCCACGAAACATTGTGGATAAAATAAATCGAATTGGGTCTTAGTTGCAAAATGATAACACTATTAAAAAGTATATATGCTAATATTCAGTCATCTATAAAAAAAACACCCAGTATATGTCATATTCCGACTTCTTTGATTGCTGTTAAACAAGGGGTACATTTCACCCCAACGTTTTATATAAAAATTATTAAATATTGTATTAATGTTTAAAACTGTTCAAATGACGCTTTGAATTTCTTATCTGTTGTTATGCTGTTATTTGATAATGATATTGTAATATGAACTACTAACCCAGTAAGCCTTCCGAATCATCTTAATGATATATACTTTAACACTTCTAAATGGAGTCTTAAAATAAATGTTCACTAAAAAAAATAATGTATATTTGAAAAACGTAAAAGCAGGTGTAACTACTCATGGTCCATTTATAAAGAGTGTATTGAAATTGTCGATAGTTTTGTGTACCATGGTATTAAATTCCTTCACACTGAAAATGTGTTTATTACTGTAAAAATATTTAATGAGCAAGCACTTAAAGCATATTATCACTTTGTATCAATTTAAGCCGTGTCAAATTAGGCTTCAAAACAAATCTATCTATATTCGATAAATTGGTAGCACCAATCATATTATTTAGTTCTGAAGTCTGGTGCATATATGACAACTCTGATATTGATAAATTACATTACACTTTTTGCAAACACATTCTATATGTAAAAAATCTACTTCTAAGCTGTACTTTGTGATTCGAGTAGATTCCCGTTAGCCGTTGTATGCCAACTTAGAGCATTGCGTTAGTGGATACAAATTGTTATTAACCAAAATGCATTATTATACCAAGATGTTACGGAACAGATGGCAGCTCGCCGAATTGCCAATCAACTTTGAACTTGATTGAAGTATAATAACATATTCAATTGATATAACATTGCTTATTGTACAATCTGGCACGAAATAAACACGTTCTACAAGCATATGGATTGAACATTGGCAACAATTCGGACATGCAAGACCTCTGTTCAACCGAAACGTCACATAACACTCTAGAGGCCATTTATTTAAATTATTGGTCGTAACTCGAGATAGCAAATATTTCGTATCAATAAGTGGTACGAGCTATGTCGCAACCATGTAAGACGTCCCAAATATATGTATTGGTGTTCGAATACAAAAGCCGTTGTCGCCTTTAACATAATAACGGTGAAAATCATAGCCTCGGTATGGGCTACATGGTAATTTGAAACTTTAAACAGCGACTCCGCTGGCATCTCTTAAACAGTACATATCTATGTACGGTCATGAATACTCGCTTTGTAGAACTTTGATGATGGTTAAATTAACAATTAAATTAACTAAACGAAACTCATTACAACCCAATTTACATAATTGTTACCAAAATCATTGCAGTGTCATGCTTTTAAAAGACTTGCCAAAGGTCTTGTATCAAATTGTTTAATCGCAGTTAATCATTTCCATAATATCCTCGTTCCAGGCTCATCATGAGGTTTGGTATCGAGTACTTCAATACAATCTGAAGGTGTGTAATAGCGGTTTGTGAACATCTGATAGAACGGAAAAGCGCCCCTTACTAATTGTAAGGTAAATTACAACACAATCATTGAAGTGACAATGTACACACTGTTGTAAATACAGACATGTAATGTGTGAATTTGTCATAATTACACTTTTCAATTAAGATATGTGTCATAGACCATTTATATTTTAAAAATATTTCGATCATTCATAAAGAAACGCTTTTTGCGTGATTAATTCTAAATCATACGTGGACTGAATAATTGCGTTAGGATAGTGCGGGTAATTGTTAAGTTAAAAGGTGGAGTATACTAACCCCCGAAAAAGAAATGCGTACCGATGACAATTGTGCTTTTTGCGTGATGAATTCGAAATCATACGTGGACTAAATCATTGAGTTAGGATAGTGCGGGTAATTGATAAGTTAAAAGGTGGAGTACGCTTACCCCCGGTTTCTCAAGCGGTGCCTGGTAGTGCGTTGGCACGTATGGACGTCTTTGCGTCATATCCGTGCTGACATCACCAAGATGGAGCTCGCGGCGTTTGACATGGTTTTTCTCGATTCTCCTTTCTACCCGTATGAGCTGGAGTTCGTTTATAGTAAAATTGAATAGTTTCGTGCAATCAAAGTCCTCCGCTTTTGCGCATTCCGTTTCCTTGGAAACTTAAAAATGTCAAATTTACGGAAGGGTTTCACGGAGTTCACACTGGACTCACTATAGTATCTCCGCATCAATTTTCCGAATTCCTTAGCCTTTATATCACTAAATGGTATTACCCTGACCTCTGTGAGTTGATACCGGAACTCGAACCCGCCCGGGGTTCTCCAAGACTCGTGCACGAGCCGTACCGTGCCACGCGCATTGACGTAGTGTGTCACGTGATTCCAATCTTCGTCGGCGTAGTAGAACAGCTGGGCGGTGAAACCTGACTTCCGGAACGCGTATTTTCGAATAACAAACTCTGGTCCTAGTCGGTTCTCACACCTAAAACAAACATCAATAAATTAGTTATAAATGGTTTTGGGTATTATATTAACTATCATCATCATAGCACTCCTTGTACTAGTATCATAACCGAACGAAACTTTATAACGACCGTTTTTACAAATGTGAGTAAAATAAGGTGTTCAATACAATCGCCAAACATTCGCGAACATATGTATTACTACGAATATATGCTAGTCAAGCTGCGATTTTGAAATACTTTTTGAATCGTCACGATGTTATTCTAAAACAATAACTTGAAACGTAAGTATAGCAACCTAAAGGTACACAAAATGCATTCATGGAATCTGCGTATTACTTTCGTTAAAAGTAGACCACTTTCTTGAAAAAAGTTATATTTTCACGCACCGTATTTCTGTATACTGATAATCGCATGTCGCGTCTCTTGTTAGATCGATTCTCTATATTGTCGCAAAGCTTGAAATTGCTAAAGTTGTAATTTGTAATATATTTGCGCAAAAACTGGAAATCGTACGTATGATTAAACACAGCTGAATTGCAGTTTGATACATTGCGCGAGCACTTATAATATTCCTTTTGAAAAGTGTTTAATTGTGTGATTCTTAAATTGGATTTGGTAGTTTGAGTGACATTTTGAATGATACAGTATTGTAAGATTTGGAGACCAAAGTGTTTAATTTTCAATTACGCAACCAATCTCTGAATGGTGTTTAATGGAAGGTGGGTTCAGTATTAATAGTCTTGTGGCGGATAATAATTCCAGATTTGACCTCGTTTCAACGGACATTTTTTTATCGTTCAACAATTATATTTCGATGTATAAGAGGTTAGGGGCCGTCAATTACTGTCTTCGTTGGGATAAATGAATTCATTCCGACAATAACCAAATAATGCAACACTGGAGACTGACTGGAGTCTTCGTTTAAATCATAAGAATGCTGTATTTGTATGTAATATTGTAGGCGCAATGCAATATAGTTCAGCGAAGGAATATTTTCAATACGTGGAACGGAGACGAGTTCTGTTTTTGGAGCATAATATTAACCAAGCTCAGAAAATATTCGTGAAATTGTGCGTTGTCAAGTATGCTTGTTTGTGCATTGGTTTACTCAACGCCTTCTGTAATAGTTAACGACAATAAACAAACAACAACGAGAGCAAATTCTGGCCAAACCAGTCTTAACATGTCCGTGCGTGTGACAGGTGGCCATTTGTCAGTGATTTCTGTTCGGGCTCCGTATATCACAGAGCTGGTCTGAGTGCTGCATATGACAGTAAAATACCACATTAATTATACATTCCATAAACACTCGACTTTTTTATATATTAAACAATTCGTAAATCTTCGTTTCCGCATGTTTCGATGTACGTATAAAAGGCATAGTTTAACCGTTCGTTATTATTCTGTAGTTTAATAATAAGACATTTTATGGTAGACCAAAACACTGAGCCGTATACCCCATGTCGGGACTAGACATTCATTAAAACCATCCGTAATAAATGCGGGGTTTAGTTAATTTAATTCTTCACTACAGGACAAAGAGCTTTACTTGATATTCAGTGATTTCAAGAAAACCTTCGATCGAGTATGGCACCACGGCCTCCGGAGAGTGTTACATCATTACGGCATCAATCCAAAGCTTATCGTTCTGAGAACCTGTACAAGAAAACGCAGAGCGCCATACGAGTCGGAAGAGATGTGTCCGATTGGTTTCAACAAGCAATCGGTGTACGACAAGGCTGTATTTTGTCACCGATCTCATCAACATCTATCTGGAGCACATCATGCGGGAGGCGCTCGAATCAATGGAAGACAAGGATGTGAATGGCAGAACGATTTACAGCTTACGTTTTGCTGATGACATAGGCCTCATGGCTGAACTTCGCAGTCAAGCACAGCTTCTCCAGGACAGAGTGGATAGCGTCAGCTCAAGGTACGGACAAGAGATAAGCGACACCAAGACCAAGTGGATACTACTGAGTTCAAAATCTGAGCAAACAGTGAAGGAGAGAGTGGAAGAGGGAATGAGTTCAGAGTTAAAACACAACAACATACAGACAGCTTCAAGTCTCTCGGTTCGACCTTGACCACAACATGTGACAGCGCGAAAGACATCCTAGTAAGAATATCCATAGCATTGAGCTCTATGAGCGACTTGGGCAGCATCTGGAAGAGCAAGCACATCAATCAGAAAGCTAATGAGACTGTAAAAGTCCATCATAGTCCCGATTGCACTGTACGGTTGCGAAACGTGGACACTTAGGAAAGATGATGAAAGGCAACTGATAGTGTTCGAGATGCCAGCACTCAAAACGATTTTTGGAATTCGCATCATGGTCAAAATGAGAATGAAGACATCAGGAAGGCCCTCAATCACACAGAAACAATAGTGCACAGAGCACATGTACGACAACACCAGTGGCTCGGTCATGTACTCCGGATGGACAAGCAAATGATCGCAAACTTAACACTGAAGAGTGGAAGGGACAACCAAGAGGGGACGCCCAAGAACAACGTGGGTGTCGGCAGCATTCTAAAGATACGATAAGGGTCAGCAATGCCTAACATGGAAGACCCAAAACAGAGATCGACGGCGTTTATTGTCAAAGCATGTGAGAGACCACGTCGACTTGCCATAGCACATAGATATTGCGGAAAAGAAGAAAGAAGAATTGTTCATGACGTTGTTAACTTGCCGTCGCTCACTTCGTCATCAGAACTCTCTAAAGCGATATGTTCCATTGCTTTGTTATTAATCCAGAGGGATCACTGGTATGTAGTGAATAGTGTGTCGTCATTATGATCATCGTAATTTCATTAAATATTACTAATGGCTTCAATGTATATTCATCAATACAGTAACAGCGGAGTATTCTCCGAACTATAATGGGACGACTTGGCCTCTGTAAAGCAAACTCATACAGCTGAAATGCTTAAGATTTAAATCAATGACCTATTTTTTTTCCAAGTTAAAAATGTGGAATATTCTAATCATTCAATCATAGTAGTTATTTTAACGTGTGAATTGTTTTTGTTCTTTTTTGGTTCTCAATACATTTGATAATCGAACCTGTAGATTGTAATCGGTTAGCAATTGTATGCATTAATAAATTGAGTGCAGCTGGATGAAACATGGAATCGAACGCCTGCGCGGTAAATTGCTCGGTGAATAGGTCCCACACGGTGTTTGGTGCGCATGTCATAATTTGATATGTTTGTCAACGTTGAAGCCAAATAGAAACGTAACTTAATACCGAGACCTTAATTGTAAACGTTGATTTTTTAAGTATTGCTGTGTTAAATACGAAAATGAACACAATGATATAGTAAATTAAACATGATAGTCTATGACAGTCATGTTTAGTTAATCTTTTGTGGAAATTTATTACGCAATTTTGGGATCTGGACGTTTGCCGTACACACTCTTAGTAGTATTGTTAAATATGTTTGTTTGGATGGCTAGTAATGTTTGTGCGTTTTCATTTGCTTCTGTTAAAAATGGAGGCTACTTCATGACGAATTAATATGATTGATAAGATTTGAATGTGTCTATCAGTGTCACCATAAAGCACTTCATGATCATCGTCATTATCAACCTCATTAAATCATCATAATAATCATCTGCAACAACGTTATCTTATGTTGAATGGAAAAATATCATATCGACTACNATTATGAAAAGGCGTTCGATACATTCATCCACGGAGCATTGTGGATAAAATTATCGAATCGGGTCTCAGTTGCAAAATATTAACAATATTAAAAGGTATATTTGCTAATTTTAAGTCACCTTAAAAAAACACTTAGGATATTTCATGTTCCGACTTCTTTATTCTTAAACAAGGAATACCCTTTCACCGCTACGTTTTATATTGTTGATAAATGATATTGAATATGGAATTAATGTTCAAAACTTTACAAATGACGCTTTGAATTTGCTATCTGTTTCCAAGTTGTTATTTGCTAATTATATATTATTATTTACTAATAACCGAGTAAGCCTACATAATCATCTTAAAGATAATTAATCAAATTACAAAATCGCAATATATAAATAGCCCTTCTTAAAAGTTGTGTTTTTGTAAGTTCGGCATTTTAAATGGGGACCATCTATTATATACCTTAATTTTTCTAATTGGGGACTTAAAATAAATGTAAATTAAACGAAAATATGTATATTTGAAAAACGAAAAAGCAGGTGCAATTTCTCATGGTCAATATATAACGAGTGTATTGAAATTGTCGATAGTTTTGTGTACCTGGTATACAATTCCTTTACAATGGAAATATATTTATTATTGTACAAATATTAAATGAACAAGTACTTAAAGCATATCATCACATTGTTCTTATTTTAGCCGTATCAAATTAGACGTCGAAACCTATTTAGCTATATTCGATTCATTGGTAACATCAATCATATTATATGGTTCTGAAGACTGGTGCATCTATGACAACTCTGATATTGATAAATTACATTACATTTTTTATCAAACACATTCTCTTTGTAAAACAATCTACTTCTAACAAAGAAGTACTAAGTGAATAATTCGTAAGATTCTCTTTAGCCGTTGTATGCCAACTTAGAGCTTTGCGTTATTGGATGCAAATTGTAATTAACCAAAATTTATTATTATACAAAGATTTTATGGAACGGATGAATAATTTAACCAATTTAAATTGTACGAACAATCAAATATATGGTGCAAAGCTGTGAAATCAACTTTCGACAACCTTGGCTTGAGCTACATGTAATATAAAGTCAAGAATCCAAATCAGCCTATTTCGATCAAGTTCCCATTTTCTTAAAATATAGAAGTTGGCAGATATAACAGGTTATTTCCAAAAACGCAATTGTAATCCCCGCTGGCATCTCTTAAACAGCACATATCTATGTACTGACATGAATACCCGCTTTGTAGACCTTTGATGGTGGTTAAGTTTACAATTAAATTACCCAAACGAAACTCATTACAACCCAATTTACATAATTGTTACCAAAGTCATTGCACTGTCATGCCTTTCAAAGACTCGCTTAAGGATTTTTGGGACAATGTGTGAGTTGATTATAACACGCGTGTTTATTCACATTAAATAATTTCCATTATATCCTCTCTCAAGCTTATCATGAGGTCTGGTGCCAAGCACTCGAATACAATCAAAAGGTGTGTAATAGAGGTTGGTGAATTTTTATCTGATAGAACGGAAAATCGTCCCTCCCTGATTGTACTCTATTGAGTGATAAATTGGTGACTTTACAACACAATCATTGACGTAACAATGGACATATTGTTGTAAATACAGAAATTTTATATGTGGATTTGTCATAATTACGTTTTTCAATTAAGCTCTGTGCCATAGAACGTATAGTTTTCGATTATTTATGAACAAATTCGTACCGATGCCAATTGTGCTTTTACGTGATTAATTCGAAATCATTGATGGAATAAATCATTCATTTGCGATACTAACCCCCGGTTTCACGAGCGGTGCCAGGTAGTGCGTTGGCACGTACTGACGTCTTTGCGTCATATCCGTGCTGACGTCACCAAGATGGAGCTCGCGGCGTTTCCCAGCGCCGGAAATGGATTTCGCGATTCTCATTTCTACCCGTATTAGCTGGAGTTCGTTCATAGTGAAATCAAATAGTTTCGTGCAATCAAAGTCCTCCGCTTTTGCGCTGCCGTCTTCACGAGCAGTCCGTCTCCTTGAAAACTTAAAAATGTCAAATTTTCCGGAAGGTTTTCATAGAGTTCACACTGGACTCACTACAGTATCTCCGCATCAATTTTCCGAATTCCTTCGCCTTTGTATCGGTAAATGGTATTACCCTGACATCTGTGAGTTGATAGCGGAACTCGAACCCGCCCGGGGAATCTCCAAGACTCGTGCACCAGCCGTACCGTGCCACGCGCATTGACGTAGTGTGTCACGTGACTGCAATCCTCGTCGACGTAGAAGAACAGCTGGGCGGTGAAACCTGACTTCCGAAACGCGTTTTTTTCGAAAAACAAACTCGGGTCCTGGTCGGTACTCACACCTGAAACAAGTAGCAATACCTTAGTTAGACATGGTTTATATATTGTATAAACTACCATCAGCAAAGCACTTTAATGAAGAGTTTCACAACAGAACGAAAAAAAGACCGTATTTAAAAATGTGTGTCATTTATCTGTTAACTAAAATCGCCAAAATATTGCGACAATATTTATTACAACGATTATATTCTTGCTACGATTTTGAAATAATTTTTAATTATTGTAATCATCACGATGCAGTGGATTCATGGAATCTGCGTATAACTTTCGTTAAAAGTAGACTACTTTCTTGAAAAAATTTATACTGATTATCGCATGACGCGGCTCTTTTCAAATAGATGCTCTTCATTGCCGCAAAACTTTAAATTTCTAAAGTTGTAATTTGTAATATATTTGCGCTAATACTTGAAATCGTACGTTTGATTAAACACGGCGGAATTGCAGTTGATACATTGCGCGAGCACTTATAATATTCCTTTTGTATCGTGTTTTATTATGTGATTCTTTAATTGGATTTTGGGAGTTTGAGTGACATTTTGAATAATACAGTATTGTAAGATTCGGATACCAAAGTGATTATTTTTCAATTACGCAACCAAGCTCTGAAAAGTGTTTAATGAAGGTGGTTTCCAGATTTGACCCCGTTCGAACGGACCTTTTGTGGTCGTTCAACAATTACATTTCGATTTATAAGAGATAGGGACCGTCAATTACTGTCCTTGTTTGGATAAATGAATTAATACCGTCAATTACCAAATGTTACAACACTGGAGAATGACTGAAGTCTTCGTAATTATCATACGAATGCTGTCATGCGAATTCTGTATTTGAATGTAGTAGGCACAATACAATATGGTTCAATATTTTCATAACATGGAACGGAAAGAAGTACTAAATTTGTATCAATCTGTATGTAGAGCTTATTGATAACGAAGCTTAGAAAATAATATTTAAAGTGCTAACCTATAGGTCTGTATGTAAAAACCGCAAAATATGTGCGTTGTCAAGTTTGCTAGTTTGTTAATTTGTTTATTCAACGCCTTCTGTAATAGTTTACGTCAATAAACAATCAAAAATGAGAACAAATTCTGGCAAAACCATTCTTAGCATGTCCGTGCGTGTGAAAGGTGGCTATTTGTCAGTGATTTCTGTTCGGACTCCATATATTACAGAGCTGGTGTGAATACTGCATGTGACAGCGAAACACGTCATTAATTAGACATTAATTAGACATGCCATAAACACTAGACCTATTTCATACATTAAACTAGAAATGGCGCGGCAGATGCCGACGCGTATCCCCACGCCGCATAGATGTTATATTAAAAGGCAATTTTGGGTCGAGATAGACCGTGTTGACATAAGAGATGTTCAGTATTAAAGTGACGTCACGTCAATTGGTGAATACATGAAGAAGTTAACAAAAAATTGGGCCCCACCCCAACCCCCATTCTCCTCTATCTCCTTCTACACTATTAGCACCAGAACCTTGAAACTTACATACATGGTAGCTATGAGCATATGTGCGACGGTGCACTTTTTGGAATTTTGATCTGAGCCCTGGGTCAAAAGTTATTATCATGTGCGTCGCATGTTGTTAGTAAAATGAGTTTTTTTACCCATTTATTTACCCATAACTTTTGACCCAGGGGTCAGATCAAAATTCCGTACCGTCACCGTCGCACATATGCTCATAGCTACCATGTGTGTAAGTTTCAAGGTTCTAGTGCTAATAGTGTAGGAGGAAATATGGTCCGATCAAAAAAAAAGCGGAGATCATTACAATAGCGTGGGAATAACAATTCGTAAATCTTCGTTTCCGCATGTTTCGATGTACGTATAAAAACATAGTTTAAACCTTCGTTATTATTCTATATTATAATGATAAGACATTTTATGGTTTACCAAAACGCTGAGTCTAATACCCCCATGTAGAGAATTAGTTTATTCAATTATTCATGACGTTGTGAACGTGACGTCACTCACATTGTCGTTAGACGTCACTCACATTGTCGTCAGAACTCTCTGCAGCAATGTGTTCCAGTGTTTCTTTATTAATCCAGAGGGATAACTGGTATGTAGTGAATAGTGTGTCGTCATTATTATTATCGTTATTTCATTAAATATTACTAGTGGTTTCAATTAATATTTATCAAAACAGTAAAAGCGGCATATTCTTCGAGCTATGATGGGATGACGCGGCCCCTGTAAAAAAGTCATCCAGCTCAAATGCCATAGATTTAAACAAATGACTTGTTATGTTCCAATTTAAAAAATGGAATATTTTAATCATTCAATCACAGTGGTTATTTCAACGTGTGAAATGTTTTGTTTTAATTAATCTACAACTTGACTGGCATTTTGGTTCTCAATACATTCGATAATCGCACATGTAGATTTTAATCGGTTAGCAACGCATTAATGAATTAAGCGCAGCTGGATGAACACGGAATCTTACGCCACGGCGGTAAATTGCACGTTGAATAGGTCACACACGGTGTTTGGTGCGCATGTCATAATTTGATATGTTTGCCAACGTTGAAGCCAAAAAGAATCGTAACTTAATACCGGGAATTTAGTCGTAAATAAGCGCGAAGCAGCACTAACATTGTAACCGTGGGTTGTTTAATTGCTGTATTAAAAACGAAAACAACACAATTGGAACATATGATAAAGTAAATCAGACATGGTATTCTATAAAAGTCATGTTTAGTACATCTTTTGTAGAAATATATTATGCAATTTGGTGGTATGGATGTTTTCCATTCACTCTTAAAAGTATTGTTCATCATGTTTGTTTGGAGGGCTGGTGATGTTTTGGGCGTTTTCGTTTCCTTCTGTAAAAAAATAGCGGCTACTTCATGACTAAATGATATTATTGATTAGATTCAAATTTTTCTATCATGGTCAGCGTCATCATCATCATCATCCACCTCAAAACATCATAATTGTCATGATCAACAAGAACGGCATCGTGTGTTGATTGGCGAAATATCATATCGACTACCAGATTTTTTTTTCTTTTTAAAAGGGTGTTTGCACCTTGTTTGAAATGCAAATATACTTTTGCAAATTCTCTCAAATTTACAGTAACATCGGGTAGTGACTATCAGTAAATAATGCTAGCTTGTGTATCACCCACCCAGAAGAGATCCACTTCACGTTGAACTTCGGCGGCGTTCGGACGTTTACGGAAACGGCGAGCGATTCCCGTAGCGTCCGTCTGCAGTCGTCCTCCGCCCACGGAGCAGGATGAAGGTCACGTGATCTGACAACCTGGGCCGAGAGACAGCCTGAAAATGTAATAGTTTTTGTTGGATGATAAAGAAAAAAAATATGCAAACCATATCGATTTTATTTTCATCAGTTTAATGTATATCTGACAGCAAAATTCTCTTGATTGTCATATAAGTGTCATACTATTGGTCTATACGATAAACTCGATGAAATCTGAACAATGATTAATTTCAAGAAGGAAAAACAACTATAAGAACATATATAGTCATGCCCTTAACAAATGCTCCTAGTTACATCATGTAGTGAGCTTGATACCCTGATATGTGATATACGGACACTGGGATAATCTGCTCGAGAGGCCATACGGACTCGCTAACATCTGGCTAATACCACTTATCGAACACTGGTACTATTTTAATACCTCTTAGACAAATCCTTGATATCTGTAACAGATGTTTATATTATGAGAATGTTAACGAGGTTTGTTTTACATTGCTGAATCGAGCAGCAGGTTTGTTTTGTAAAAGCGAAGTTTTCATAATTTATTGGTCTTAAATAGAAAAGTGTTGCGTATTTCTATGAGTACAATATTTTTTAAATTATCTCAGGTTTCACAGACTATTGTTGATGTAAATGTAAGTTGCTGAGAGTACTGATGTTTACGTACTTGAAACTGGGCATATAAGTGTTGACATTACTAGTATTTTCTGTCAGTATTAGTATTTTGGTAATCTATATGTTGATATGCTTATTTATTTAGAAAGAAGCCTCCTGTACAGTCTATAATGTACACGAAATAGAAAACCGTACGCAGTTGAATTAAGGTAGGCCTATTGATAATTATACATAACCATATTTTAATTAAATGCATTTACATTTGAGCCGCGTCATGCAAAAATTGGTCTTATGCCAAATGCGACCTGCGTAGCTCCAGACCGGCATGTGAATTTGCACAGTCTAGCCGCCAGAAGCTACACTGTCCGCTAATGAGACCATGAAACCTTGCGTGAATGCATGTTGCTTTATATTTAAATGTTTCTTGGAATGTCCGTTTTAACGTGTTTTCTTTACGTTATTGAGCTTTTCTCTTATAGCAGTTTGTTGGTTTACAATAAATAATACAGTGTCACTACGAACGGAAACAAACCACTACATTTTCAGTTTACTGGTTAAACAGACAAATGCCTTTCTATTCGCATAAGAATTAAATAGTTAGCATTCCAACGATTGACTCGTGGTCCCGTAGCTTGGAACTGTTGCACGAGTTTCGTATCGAATATTTTGCTACTTGTTGAATTGAAGCGCGTGAGAACTATTTGTGTGGCATTGTTCTTCAATAGTTGACAAGGTGTTATGACTTTAACAGGTGTCCCGGGCTTAAAGGGACTTGTTCACAGTACAGTATATCAAATTGAGAATTTTTCAACTTTTTGTCACAGATTCAAGAAATAAATGAACAATATACATCAGTTTGCGAAATAACACTAATGCCGCAGACTTAAACTGAAAATACACGTTTGTTTACGAAAAATCATCGTTAGAAATTGATAAAATAATAAAGCGTCTCAGACGCGAAACGATTATAAAATTTCGATTTCTTGTTCTATCGTTATATTTTGTAACAACACGTGGATGGTTATACATAGTATAAAATAAATGGCAAACCATGTGAAGACGGATGGTCAGGTCCGCACATAATGTAGTCGTACAGACTCAACGACGACCCGAACATAAACTCCGAATTACACATACACACACGTGAAGACGAATGGCTGAGTGGTTTCGGCGCTTGACTTTTACGCCATGGGTCAGTGGTTCGAACCCTGGTGCGGCTAACTAGTCCCTTTAATGCGAATTCTATTTTAATTACTCAAGTCTATCACGGTGTCTCACCGCATGTTGTCCACATATCGCCTGTATCATTTTTTTTTTTACATATTGGGGTGTTTCGAGGTGTGAACTACGGCCACGCGAGAGTTCATACATCCACTAGAGGACGCTTTCTATTCGAAACTCAAATAATGGCATTTTACAGTTTTACAAAAATAATATTGTGTTTCAATGACTCAAACCTACCACAAAATGTTCGCGCAGGTGACCTTCAATGTCACGCGGCGGTTTAGAGAATCAGTTTTGTGATAATAAATTGTGGTCAGCGGTCAAGTTTGGCGTATCCACTGCCGGTTTAAAAAGGGACACATGCTGTTAGCGGAATTAGAATTAATCTGATACTGATATCCGAAGCTCAATTCAGTGAAACGGAAACAAACGCGAGCTGGCCGGACGAACGTATACCAACATGGCTCCCCGTCGCCAACTTACCGATGGTCAGCCTAAACAGTCACTGGTCATCAGATGGTCAGTCTAAATATTCGCTGGTCAACTTGTCAACATCATAGGTAACGGATAGATGAAACAGATAGCGTATCAGTTTCGCAAATATTAATATCATTACACAATGTTCTATATACATGAATTAATCATTTATTGTCTGCATTGAAAGAGCACTAATCAGAAATTGAATTGTGGTCGTTATCCCTTACAACACACCAAGTATGTGCTACAGGTGGTGCGCACAACCACCCAGGTGTTTTCAGATATACTTACTGTATAGCTAACCAAATGTTGTTCGAGCCTTATAATATACATAATTATGTACTTATAGAGGAAAATATCCAGAGCACTATATCAGTATGCTGGACCATACTTATTTTATACTCTTGCCTTTCGCTTACCCCACCCCGACCTCCACCCCCGTGGTTGATCAAAACTGAAAATGCTTAGTACAGTGTCTTTTAAGATTTAATATAAATTTTTGAATTTTTGCAAATATTCGATGACAGATTGAGCGGGTTACATTCGACTATATCATTATTTATCATTCTGTGACCCTATCAAAAGTATTGCCTACATCGCAGATATGCCTTTTGCTTTTGTTTCCTATAAACTGTACGTGTCTGTAATACTCTGGCGCATCGCATTTCAAAGGCGACTGAGTTGCAGTAAGATGGGGTTTCGTTGATGAAGTACTTGGCTATTGACGAAAGCCTTTTTCTATCCATGCTTTCCATGCTTCGGCGACCGTAAGTCAACGGTTACGGTAGGTAATCTTGGCGCGTACATGATTAAATGGGGAACACGCGAAGCTTTGTTTCTCTGAATCGGTCCTGGTATTGACTTACTGGACAGAAAAATACCAGTGTGTGTCTTATGGGTTCGGAATACCATGTAATACGACTTTATGTTTAATAGGAAGACAATCGAGATTTCATTTGTTGGAAAACCAACTTGAAATGTTCATAATTATGTGTGTTTAGGGAAAACGTTATCGGTACATTTTGAATATGCTTATCACAATTATCAATTATTAGGTCGATACTATTTTGTAGCAAATAAGCAATACCTATACTATTGAAGAATCTTACAAATTCATTTCAATACGTTGGCCTATTAATCAGTATAGGCGATAAGGTCATGTCAAAATGCTGTTAAATAAATAGTGTTAAATAAAATGGAATTAAATACCACGCTAATGATTGGCGTGATCACACCGGGTGATATGGTGGCAAATATTGACAAAATCAACAGAAGTATATCTCTTTTGGGTTCAGATAATTCATTTGGAATAGGGCAAGGTTCGAACTACTTTGAATTGGGTATTGTCGATAGGTTACACATCACTACGATATTATAACGATACAATCTTGGTCTGGATTAAACGTCAATTGTAATGATGAGACTAATTAAATAATTGGGCCGATTTTCAAAGATATGTCTGTTTGATGTGACCCACTACAACGTAATTACATTATGTTTAAATCAGTGCTCCGCAAAAAAGGTTAACATGCTTTTTTGGGGGGTTTCATGTATATGTGTGTATTTGGATAAACTTATTAATATTAAATATATTTATAAAAAAGAATATATCAGAATGTCGGCGAATTTGATATCGGACTTAATAATAACTGCTTCGTTTTACCGTGTGATTGTTTTATTTCAATATTTGTATGTTTTAGTCTATATATGCAAAAAAACAAATAAATAAACCATTATCGTAACAGATCAGCTAACTACATCTTTATGTTAAAATATCGAAAATGACCTTTTTCAGAATTTGACACCATCAGTTTATTGAATTACCTCAGGGATGGATCAAAATTTAAGGGTCGGAAGGCGTAAAATGTTGATCGCACTCATATAAAGAATACATCTTAGCAAATCATCATCATCATCATCAACATCATCATAAGCATCCTTTATGTTATAATGTATACGTTTTACAAAAATAAATGTCGAGCGAAGTCAAATCTAATCTTTTAAGTTCCAATTTTGGGGCTGTCGGGGTAGGTTGTGTATGTTTTAATTTAATTATCCTCGATGATGCATCTTTTATTGAAAAATTGAGAGAGCGAAGAAAATATACAAGCATGCATGGTTCGGAATTTGAGGGATCCCGCCAACTCAGATCTGCTAGTGGTCTTAAAAGGCCAAGTGTTTTCACGCCATCTAAAGAGCTCGGTAGTGTTTGATTAATACGCAATTGCGGTATTTAACGTGTGTACCTTTACATCGGGCTCTCCGTCTATCGCACATTCTCGTGTTGTATAATTAAGTACTAATCCCAAAAGCACACCATAATCTTTTCAGAGATACTAACAGTTCAACATTCACAAAACCAGGACAGTGTTTGCTGTTACGTTATTTTGTCGGAAAATAATTTGCACCTTGGCATAATGCATGTATATAGTTGGGGGTATGGACAAACTTTACGTACGCGATATTCAACCTTTTCGCACATCGGTGTTCTGCCGCATTTATTCCTAAATAGTTTTAGCAGTAGTTTAACTTAACGAAATAAAACAAAATAAAGGATTTGTTCTGAGTAAATATTTTGTGAAGTAATTAAGAGTGGAATCTCGTGAAAACAAATGGTATATGAAATGTGGGACCTAATATAATTTAAATATTTGCCTTTTCACACCCTGTATTAGATTTCGCATTTTAGATCCACCACCTTAAGTGCGAAATAATAGTATGTTGAAACAAATCTCTTTCGAAAAACTATGATAAAATAAAGACAAACGAGTTATTCAAACGTGTAATATTTGCGTTTATTATTATCGTTTCCATATATGGGCTCAAACATGTTTACAGTGAGAACTGTAAGTAAACATGATCTGAAAACAGGCCGGAAGCTTAAGCTGGGACGACGACCGAGGCATCACGAACAGACAGACAGACATACAGTTTATTTCAATCCAATAAGGCATTTAATCCCACGAGGACATATATACAATACAAGTATTGACGAACAGTGTAGACAAGGATACAAAGTTTTAACAAAAGTAGTAGTTGTATGATTCCAACATTTGGAGAAGATCACATTGAGAACAATATTTCAAAACATACATGCAATTGTTATAATTGATAATTATGGAACGTATTCTAAGCATTAATATTACTATTATTAAACGGCATTAAGGCCTCATACTATATTTATTAACCGTTTTACAAAATGTATGTATGTAATGTATGTATGTAAAAGTTACCAACAAACATATAAACAAAGTTTGCGCAAGGTTTCCGTAATATACCAGGGAGCATACATAATACATCTGACATATTTACAGTTTCACCGGAAACACATAGAACACATGAAATATATACAATTCAAGTACAAAGAAACACATAGAAAACATGTATTTACAGTATCACAAGAAAAACACAGAATGTAATTTTTTTTATATTTTTATTTTTTTATACCGTGTCAATTTCTATACACTACCTCATTTTTTATTATAATAAATGCTTGATGAATATAGGTTCCTAAGTTTCTAAGTATATTCTAATTTTCTGACTTGACCAGATCTACAAATTTAGCCATGCTAGGTCTAAACCAATATTTTCTGCCAATATATTTTTTCCTAATGTCAGTATACATTACACATTCCATAACAAAATGATACTCATCCTCAATTGTATTGCATGTTGCACATTTTCTATCACTTATTGGGGTACTCAAAGGTCTGGTCCATCGACCAGCCTCAATATGCAATCTATGCGATGAGACTCGAAAACGAGAAAAAGATTGACAAAACTTACTTATATTAAAACATTCGAGATATGGTTGAAATCTAAATGATGAAATTGTGTTGTAGAATAAGGCTCTACTAGACTGATTTAATCTGGCGTACCAGTTCTGTATAAATTGGTCATTCAATCTCTGCTTAACAACATATAGAAACATGTCATTATTACCTACACCTTGAAAAGTCCAGGCATCAACAAAACCAAGCGAACATAATAGGTTCTTCAACAAGGAGCACCAATTTGTTTTATCGGGATGCAATTCTAAATCATTCTTTAATAAATTATACACAAGAAGAATATACTTATTTTCTTTCGTTTGAAGAATTCGTAACCAATATTTAATAGCCTTATACATATGTATATTTTTTAAAAGATACTCTGCCTAATTCGCCATATATAAAATCGTTCTGAGTAGTTTTCTTCACAAAAAGCAATTTTTTGCAAAATCGCATATGTAATGTCTCAATTGATTAGTCATTCGCAAAACAACATATTTCACAATAGTAATTTAAAATTGGCGATACAAGCTTATCGAAAAGTTCTAACTTGTGTTTTGGCGGTATATAGGTAAATTTATACAAGTATTTGTTCATAGTGAAAATGGCTTTCTGTGCCTGTCCGGCCAAAGTACTTTGTGCGGTACTAAGAGAACCTCCTGTAGTAAAAACCACATCTAAATAACAGAATGTGTTAACTATTTCAATTGGTTCGCCATTATAATAAAATGCAATGCCATTTGGAATAGAATCACCTTTTCTAAATATCATAACTTTTGTTTTAGCAACATTAACCTTCAGTTTCCATGTTATATCATAATCGTACAATATATCAATACTACGCTGTAATGATTCAGCCGAATTCGCAAAAACGACAATGTCGTAACATACGCGCGCTGCATGCGCAAGTGGACAATGGTGGAATGTGGCGGCTTTCGTGCCCCTTGTCATATTCGTTTCACGAGGAATCCACGAAATTAACGTCCCCATAATTGCCAGACGTCGCTTCATTACCTTCGGAGGCCTTCAGTTAAGATAATCTCTAGTGCGTACAAACATGTTTGTTCACACGACTGTTTTGTTAATTTTGATAATATGAATTGGATACCAATTGTGGCCATACCGAACTACCCGGTGGTTGCGCCGGTGACGTTCATTCTGTGAAAATATGTTCGTATTTTATCTTGCAGGTTGGAACATAACATGATGTCCAGTTGACTACCACTTCTGTTTCCAATAGCGAAATAAATACGACAATATTAAATGAATATGCGTGGTAAATCGCAAGCATAATTTACATGCAAAGCGCATTTCCCAGATATTGTACTGATTAAGTAATAAAGATATTACTTCTTTAGTGTTATGCCTAATGTTTAACAGTGACACAGCAAACGTTTTGATAAAAATGTGTTTATTGAATGTTGTCATCACGGAATAACATTTTCATCCACATGTACATCAACGAGAAAATGCGTATCAACGTCAACATTTAAATGATCAAATTTCATGTTGCACATATGGTGCTGCAACAGCGTTAACCATAAGGCAACACAATTAAACAGCAATTGTTTGCAAAATAATTATGTAAAAGTATGTTGATAAGTATATAGTTTAACATTTATTATTTTTGCGCTTTCTTCTAATAAATCCCGAAATCCTGCGCGCGCAACTGATTTCTTTAAACTCAGCTTACAGCTATTTGACTAGCTCAATTGAAAAGCAATAAGTCATCGAACCTTTAGCTGATAATTGAAATATATCATCTTCGAAATAGTCCTGTAATACTGAAACCCAATCTTCATTAAATCTAGCATATAATGCGCGTTAAGCCGTATTGTAGGACTGCTAGTCTTCTTCGTTTCACGGGCTTGCGTGTGATCGACAATGGCCCAGTCCCATTCGGGTTATCGTTAAGGGCCGCACAAAATTTTCTGCTTAATTAAACCTATGCAACTGGTCAATTAACTTTTAATTTGATTTATACGAAATGCGGTCGTTCACAGAACCTTCCTTTCTAAAGTAAAATAATGCTCCCTTCTTTTAACATTTTGAAAAATGTGCGTGATTGTATTTGTTCTGTAATATAATACTATATTATAGTATATAAGGCACTTTAATAGAGATCCTTTGAATACCCCCACCTAGTAGTCATTGCATAAATGATGGTGCTTACAACTCAATCTATCCGGGTAAAGGTTGTCTCGGGTTCTTCTTCTGTTAGAGGAAACGTGTTACCAATTCAATAAATTTACCGAATCAATAATGGTTTACAACCATTAGTGTTCTTAGAAAATAAGAAGTTTTGTATTTGATTATTTGAGTTCTTGCATTTTAACGTCGGTAAAGTATTAGTCTTATTAGATATCAGGTGCAAATGCTTCGCCTCATTATAAATAATTTAAATTTAATGTTTTTGATATTAAAAAAAGTGTTTATCAGTGTTTTTCCAGTATTCCACGTTCCTTAGATATGATCCGTGTGATGATTGACTTTGAAATAAAAACGTTAAATTAAAATTCTAAATTGTTTTGTGGCATATCATAATTAATATAAATATGTTTTCCAGTTGTTTATGATACAACAGGATATGCGATAAAATATATCTTTATTTGCAGTTTTATTCAATATAATTTATAACATTTCGCACGAAATACATGTCTGAAGCTGGGGCTAAAGATATACATTATACGCGACTTCAAACGCACCGTATCGTCTATTATATCATAAAATATTATTTCTGTACGACGGAAAACATCTAATTGCGAATTTAGCCATTTGTTCTGTCGACATTATCTGCATGTTATCAAGGAGACTTTAATCATGAAATTGGCCGTATCGTTGCGCCGCGAAAGCGATCTGTGGTAGGTGCCAAATGTTTTCCATTGGCCTAGTGTTCCCCATGCCTAATGAGCGTCGGCTAGCGTACATCGGTGGTTTACTCGAGCTAATAGAGGCACGCGAGCGTTCGAATGACGTATCCGTGGGCGGATACCCGTGCTGATTTCCGTCAAGGAAAAAGACACAATAACATTAAAAGAAACCAAAACAGTTTTATTATATTTCGGTAACGACCAAAAAATATTCGCGTGTTACTTGTTTAAAAACATTTGTGTTCATGTATATAGAAAATAGTACATGAATCTGTTTATCGTATTTTGGAAGAGCTAGCAGTTTGTTTTTTACCATTTTAAGTTTGATGTGTTCATATACTGCTGTCAGAAGAATTCAGATAAATGACGTAGTAATAGTAGAGCATTAAATGCGACGTCTATAAAACAAATCATACCGTACATCGTGACAGCTAACAAGATGATAATGAGTCTAATACATTGCCATACACGTGTAAATGGGAGACTGACCCGGGGTAATTTAGAAACTGAACTCGGCTAATGGTCTTACGTCGGTGCACGTGCGTTAAATGACGTCGACGGTGTGTGCTCGAATATTCACTCAACTGTAATAGGTGCTTGTTTTGTATAGTTTGTGTTGTTGTTTTGTCGTTGTGTTTGTTTGATCGTTTTCAAAAAAGCCTCGAATAAAACATCGTGTAGCATCTCGAATTGCTCGTTGTGTAATGCGCCACCCAAAAAGAAGTACAACATTTCAACGTATTTCATTTCGTTGTTTGATACGATACATGTATGTAATTAAAAAATAAACAAATTCATTTAACGTAAGGGCCTACGTGCAAACCATAATTTGGCTCAAACATATTCACTCGATTAGAGAATCAGTGTACATATCTTTCAACCATTAAAGAATGTACACAATTTTTAAATGTGATATCAATTATGTTCATAAGTTCACAGAACATGTTAAAGATGTCCATATTGAGAACGCTAAATAGCATATGTTACATATATTTCATAATGATTAATGACAAGTTATAAATAAAGTAGGTTCACCCCTGTGCTTGGTTACAGCATTCATCGCGATTATGTATTCGTATATTTCAAGTGAACCATTTGCAAGTGATAGATTGCAAGGATGCGAGGCTGTGTAGTTCACGACATTGTGTTACGTTTTGCTTTATAGTTCGCTGGTTATGGTGGATGAAACATCTTTGAAAAATTGTGTTTTGCTTAACGTTTGCCTGTTCCAAAAACTTAAAATCTGTTGCATTTCCTTTACCAGCAATTAATAACTGATTTATAGAGTTGTTTTATCGGAGGATATACAAATGAAGTTATCGGCGTGTTCAAAATTATATTAATACTATGTTACAAATGCAAAAAAATGGCGCACGTATATACATAAGGAAAAACAAAATGTCAGTGTATACTGTTACAGTAACAACTTAACTTTTATGATTGGTATGTAAATTGTGAGAAATTTCAGTATTTACTGATAACCTAATTCTGAATTGTATCTATTTGTTTATTTATTTGGTCTGTGTTCTTAGTAATCCACATAACTATGTAAGTACAGGATAAAGATACAATTATCCCCGGCGAGTTGGTTTAATTGGCACAGATTCTAATTGAGATTTTGATAACTGGTTTAGTTGACATTGATACTGAGCAAACCGTCTTACGTAATGGAGTTAAGTGTGTCAATAAGATACGTAGATAACCAAACGATTAATAAAGCTAATACTAATGTCATATAATAAATACGCTGGTTTCGTTGTTACGTCCGTTCGTGCGTCGTAAAAAGACATTATCATATATTTTATAATGCGAAGTATCGAAAAGTGAAACTTACAAATCGTATGATATATTTTTGTACATGTATACGTTCTTGCGACAGTTTGTTTCAGTCCGTACATGTCTTGTTTTGTATTTATAAAAAAACGTATGGTGCTTGTGTCAAATCAAGATCGAGTATAGAAATTATCACAAAATATAATATTTCAAAGTATATGTCACATTTTCAAGCCCAGATAAAATATATTATCGATAAATATAGCTAACAACAAAAAGTAAAATGTGATAGTTATATGAGTGCAGAAAAACACATTGTTGATAATTATTTTAAGTTTGCCATATTACATGATTGGAGACATTTTGAGGTATACTAGAATCCACATTATAATTGATCATTTAACTTAAGATAAAAAGTGAGTACAAGTTTCGTTTGAAACATCTATATACCATTTCTGATATTGCCTATATTAAAAGTTTGTAGATGATAAGTGATAAATTGTATTTCTTTGTAAATCATATTTGACCTTGTGACAGCAGACATTTTCCGTTGTAGTAAATGATTCAGCAAATGTATGCATTCACCCAGCAGCTGTGTTTAGTCTTATTGTTTCACTGAAATACATAATTGGTTAATTCACGATTTTCTTCTGAGACGCTTTGACTTCGAGCGAATTTTAATTAAGTAAGTTTACTAGCCACTGTGCTAGTCATATCAACTTCGTTTAAAAAAAACTTTGCAGGATATAATGAAAGCTCCGCAAAGAAGCTGATGTTTTCCAAATGTAGCATTGCATACTTCTAATAGGTTTATTCTAAAAACAATAGGATAAAGTGAGATTTAATGACATCGGAATATACACATCGACTATTTCCCATGGACGCAGGGCGCGAGTAACGGCTAAGAGTATATGTGATCTCCGGCTATACTGAGTGATACGAAACCGGATTACAGAGACGCGAAAATAAGAGAACGGCAAACAATCATATTACGAATACACTTAACCAAGGAAAACGGAAATAAAATTAAATGAACTATCGAGGTCAAATTTTAGCTTTAAAAATCCGCTTTGAGTTGTCGAACATTCTTATGTTCATTACAAAATATTGCAAAGATGTGGCAAAACGTTGCACATATAACATTTTTATAAATAGACAATATTACACTTCACATTCGGTTCTTAATATTCATGAATGTCATTCGAAGACCGCTAACCTAGATGCGCAAATTTCGATTTCGAATTAATTTGATAAAAAAATGTAGAAACAACCCATGAAATGCAATTAAATATCTTCTCAATAAACACGTACCGTCGTTTCAATTAACGCATTTATATATACAGACAATTAAAGCGACCGCCCTTCGCACAAAGCTCATACACATATACAACAATAACACGTGCACACATGCATCTATCATTTGAAAGCCCAACTTTGAAATATCAGTACATATATTAGTTATGCCTTATTTTTGAAAAGCTTTTGTGTACTTGATCTTTATTGGACCACTATTTGGAAACCAGAGTTATTGTAGGATTATGTCAACCCGTTATCAAAGAAGTCTCTCTTGTACACGCTATGTTTTATCATTGATTCCAACATCTCTTTTTTTCAACCCGTGTTTGTAAGAATAAGATCTTTTTTTTATAGAATTCTCGATTAAAAGTTACATCGTGCTTTAATTGATTATGAATTTGATACATTAATCTTCGAAACATTGTGGATACAAGTAATCGAATGGGGTCCCAGTTGCAAAATAATAACAATTTTAAAAAGTATATATGCTAATGTAAAGTTATCTATAAAAAAAACACTCATGATATGTCATATTCCGACTTTTTTTATTGGAGTAAAAGAAGGGGTACCATTTCACCCGAACGTTTAATATTAACTGATACGGACTGAAAGGACCGCGACCCTAGGAACGATAGATGGCGCGTCAAAAACTTGCCGTTAGGTCTGGTTTCGCACCGCTGACTGATCCACTTCCCGGGATGTGCCACGGCGCTGTGCTGGCGACGGGGAAGTACTGGAGGACTCCGGTGTGACGCGTGTGATATAAACCTGCACATATCACATCCCTGAACCTGCAGCAATAATAAAATACTCATGTTGGTGTTATTAAGGCAAAGGATTTTAAAGTTGAGCATACGTGCAATATTGTTCATATAAAACGATATTAAATATTGTATTAATGTTCAAAACTTTACAAATGACGCTTTGAGTTCGCTATCTGTTGTTATGCTGTTATTTGCTTATGATATTGTAATTTTTACTACCAACCCAGTAAGCCTTCCGAATCATCTTAATGTATATACTTTAACTCTTCTAAAAGGAGCCTTACAATAAATGTAAACTAAACGAAAACATGTACATGTTTATTTGAAAAACGTAAAAGCATGTAACTACTCATGGTCCATTTATGAAGAGTGTATTGAAATTGTCGATAGTTTTTTGTACCATGGTATAAAATTCCTTTACACTAAAAATGTGTTTATTACTGTAAAATATTTAATGAACAAGCACTTAAAGCATATAATCACTTTGTATCAATTTTTAGCCATGTCAAATTAAACATCAAAACAAATCTAGCTATATTCGATTCATCTGTAACCCAATCATATCATATGGTGCATCTATGAAAACTCTGATATTGAAAAATTACATTTCAATTTTTACAAAAACATTCTATATGTACAACAATCTACTTCTAAGCTGTAGGTTACATAACCCTAAACGGAAGTGGAATATCGGGGGGCTACATGCAGTCAGTTTGCTACTAAGCACATATGATACAGGTCCTGGTGCATACGATTTTTAAAATGCATTTCAAATGATAAGTTTTGGTATCAGTTTAAAGGTACGTGTGTAAGTCACAGGGCAAAAGGCCTGATTTGTGCATTTCTTTGTATGTTGGTGGTTGCCAGCTTCAATAGTAGGGCATGGTGTTTGCCTTCAAAATGGCTGTGCCCGTGTCTGTCAAAACCGGTGCATATGTTCTAAGGTCATTATTTTGAGTTACAACGCATAGAATGTTTTCTTATGCAGTTTTTTTAGTAAGCTTATGAAACCTTCTTTCCAGTCATGTATGGTGATATATTGGCTATTCGCTCGGTCATGGTGAAATTTGAGATCAAAGATTGCGAATTTATATATAACAAAGAAGGAAATTATTTGGGGATGCGTAACCTGTACTTAGTGAATTGAGTAGATTCCTGTGAGCCGTTGTATGCCAACTTAGAGCATTGCGTTATTGGATGCAAATTGTAATTAACCAAAATGCATTATTATACCAAGATGTTACGGATCAGATGGTAGCTCGCCGGATTGCCAATAAACTTTGAACTTGATTGAAGTATAATAACATATTTAATTGATATAACATCGGCTAACGTACGATCTGGCACGATATAAAAAAGTTCCACAAGCATAAGGATTGAACATTGGCAACAATTCGGACATGCGAGATCTCTGTTCAACCAAAACGTCACTGAAAACTCCAGCGGCCATTTAATTGAATTATTGGTCGAAACTCTAGATAACAAATATATCGTACAAATTAGTTATCTGCGCTATGTCGAAATCATGTAAGGCGTTCTAAATATATGTCTGGGTTTTCAAATACAAAGGTCGTTGTCGCCTTTAACATAATTACGGTGAAAATTATAGCCTCGGTATGGGCTACACGGTAATTTGAAACTTTCAACAGCCACTCCGCTGGCATCTATTTAACAGCACTTATCTATGTACTGTCATGAATACCCGCTTTGTAGACCTTTGATGGTGGTTAAGTTTACAATTAAATTACCCAAACGAAACTCATTACAACCCAATTTACATAATTGTTACCAAAGCCATTGCACTGTCATGCCTTTCAAAGACTCGCTTAAGGACTTTTGGGACAATGTGTGAGTTGATTTAAGCATGGGTGTTTATTCGCAATCAATCATTTCGATAATATTCTCGTTCCTGGCTTATCATGTGGTTTGGTATCGTGCACTCGAATACAATCAGAAGGTGTGTAATACCGCTGGTTGAACATATATTTGATAGAACGGGAAATCGCCCCTCCTTAAGTGTACTCTATTAATTGGTGAATTAACAACACAATTATTGAAGTTACAATGGATATATTGTCGTAAATATAGAAATTTGATGTGTGGATTTGTCATAATTACGCTTTTGAATAAAGCTCTGTGCCAAAGACCATTTACTTTCTTAATATGTTTCGATTATTCATAAAGAAATGCTTATTGTGCTTTTTGAGTTATTAATTCGAAATCATTCTTAGAATAAATCATTCATTTACGATATTGCGGGTTAATGTTATGTTTAAAGGTGGAGTATACTAACCCCCGGTTTCACGAGCGGTGCCTGGTAGTGCGTTGGTACGTACTGACGTCTTTGTGTCATATCCGTGCTGACGTCACCAAGATGGAGCTCGCGGCGTTTCACAGCGCCGGAAATGGATTTCTCTATTCTCCTTTCTACTCGTATTAGCTGGAGTTCGTTCATAGTGAAATTATATAGTTTCGTGCAATCAAAGTCCTCTGCTTTTGCTCCGCCGTCTTCACGAGCATTCCGTTTCCTTGGAAACTTAAAAATGTCAAATTTACGGAAGGTTTTCACAGAGTTTACACTGGACTCACTACAGTATCTCCGCATCAATTTTCCGAATTCCTTTGCCTTTGTATCGGTAAATGGTATAACCCTGACCTCTGTGAGTTGATATCGGAACTCGAACCCACCCGGGGTTCTCCAATACTCGTGCACCAGCCGTACCGTGCCACGCGCATTGACGTAGTGTGTCACGTGACTGCAATCCTCGTCGGCGTAGAAGAACAGCTGGGCGGTGAAACCTGACTTCCGGAACGCGTATTTTCGAATAACAAACTCGGCTCCTGGTCGGTTCTCACACCTTAAACATATATAAATAAATATGTTATAATTGGTTTGGGATATTGTTTTAACTATCATTATCATAGCACTCCTCGTACTAGTATCATAATCGAACGAAACTTTATTATGACCGTGTTTACAAATGTGTGTAATATAATGGGTTCAATAAAATCGCATTCGTGAAAATAATTATTGCTACGAATGTATGCTAGTCCAGCTACGATTATGAAATAATGTTCAATTATAATATTGTAATCGTCACGATGCAGTTCTAAACAATTAACTGGAACGTAAATATAGTAATCTAAAGCGAGGTACACAAAATGTATTCATGGAATCTGCGTATTACTTTCTTTTAAAGTAGACCACTTTCTTGAAAAAAAAAGTAATATTTTCACGAACAGTGTTTCTGTACACTGATTACCACATGACACGTGTCTATTTGTATATAGATACTCTATATTGCCTCAAAACTTGAAATTTCTAAAGTTGTATTTTGTAATTTATTTTCGATAATATTTGAACTCGTACGTATAATTAAGCACAGCGGAATTGCAGTTCGATACTTTGCGCGAGCACGTATACTATTCCTTTTGAAAAGTGTTTTAATATGTGATTCTTTAATTGGATTTTTGGAGTTTGAGTGACATTTTGAATCAAACAGTCTTGTAGGATTTGGAGACCAAAGTGTTTAATTTTCAATTACGCAACCAAGCTCTGAAAGGTGTTAAATGGAAGGTTGGTTCAGTGTTAATAGTCTTTGGGCTGATAATAATTCCAGATTTGACCCCGTTTCAACGACCCTTTTGTGGTCGTTCAACAATTACATTTCGATGTATAAGCGGTTAGGGACCGTCAATCACTGTCCTTGTTGGGATAAACGAATTCATTCAGAAAATAACCAAATGTTACATCACTGGAGACTGACTGGAGTCTTCGTAATAATCATACGAGTGCTGTATTTGTCTGTAATATTGTAGGCGCAATGCAATATAGTTCGACGAAGGAATATTTTGAATACATGGAACGGAGACAAGTTATATTGTTTTTTNAAGGTATATCTGACTGGAAAAGTATGTTGATTTTCTTATATGTATGTAATTGAAATGTGAACAATGATTAATTTCAAAAAGGGAAAACAACTATAAGAACATATATAGTCATGCCCTTAACAAACGCTCTGAGTTGCATCATGTAATGAGTTTGATACCCCGATAGATGATACACTGACACTGGGATAATCCGCTCGAGAGGCCATACGGACCCGCTAACATCTGGCTAATGCCACTTGTCGAACACTGGTCATATTTTAATACCTGTTAGACACATCCTTGCTATCTGTTACAGATGTTTGTATTATAAGAATGTTAACAAGGATTTTTTTACATTTCTGAAGCATGCAGAAGGTTTGGGTTGTAAAAGCGAAATTTTCATTATTTATTGGTATTACAAAGAAAAGTGTTACGAATTTCCATGATAATAACGTTCTTTAAATTATCGTATGCTTCGCAGAGTATAGTTGATGTAAATGTTAGTTGCTGAGAGTACTGGTGTAAACGTACTTGAAACTGGACACATAAGTGTTTACATTACTAGTATTTTCTGTCATTATGAGTATTTTGTCAGTCTATATGTTGAGATGCTTATTTTTTTATTACAAAACACACACCATAAGGAATCTACGACTTCAGAATATCTAAGTTCGTGCTTTGCCAGAAATAATAGCGACTTATCAGTGTCATGGTTATGAAAAAAATAGTTTGATGTGTTTAACTGAGATAATGAGATCATGGTCATGTTTCTTGTTTCCACGCATCCGACATAAACCGTACGATGCAATCTTGAAACAATAAGCATTGTGGACAGTCTATAAGGTACACTAAATAGAAAACCGTAAGTACAATGTAGTTGAATTTAAGTAGGTCCAGTGATAAGTATACATAACCCTATTTTAATTAAATACATTTACATTTGAGTTGCGTCATTCGAAAATGGTCTTATGCAATATGCGACCAGCGTAGCTCCGAACCAGTCTTGACATTCGCATAGTGTGGACAGAGGCTGAAGTGTCCGCTTGTGTTAGTGTATATTACTTTATTGTTAAATGTTTCTTTAATTGTCAATTTTAACATACAGCATGTATTTTCTTTACCCTATCGAGCGTTTTCCCGATAGCGGTTTGTAAGTTTACAATAAATAATACATTTTAACTACTTAATGACACACGCCACGAGCTGGTTAAACAGACAAATACATTCCTACTTGCATTCGAATTAAATAGTTTACATTCCACCGATTGACTCGTGGCCCCGTAGCTTGCAACTTTTTCGTGAGTTGTATCGAATATTTTGTTACTTGTTGAATTGAAGCGCGTGAGAACGAACTATTTGTGCGGAATTGTTCTTCAATAGTTGACAAGGTGTAATGACTTCAACAGGTGTCCCGGGCTTGATGCGAATTCTATTCTAATTACTCGAGTCTATCACAGTGTCTCACCGCATGTTGTCCACATTTTGTATTCTTTTTAACATATTCGGGTGTCTCGCGGTTTGAACTACGGCCACACGAGAGTCAATACAACCATTTGAGGACGCTTTCTATTTGAAAGTCAAATAACGGCATTTACAGTTTGACAAACATTATATTGTGTTTCAATGACTCAAAACCTACCACACAATGTTTGCACAGGTGAGTCGACCTTCAATGTCACGCGGAGGCTTAAAGAATATGTTTTGTGATAATTAATTGTGGTCAGCGGTCAAGTTTGGCGTGTCCACTGCCGGTTTAAAAAGGGACACATGCTGATAGCGGAATAAGAATTAATCTGATACTGATATACGAAGCTCAATACAGTGAAACTCAAACAAACGCGAGCTTACCGGACGAACCTGTAACAACATCGCTCACCGTCGCAAACTGACCGCTGGTCAGTCTAAACAGTCGCCGGTCAACATCTGGTCAGTCTAAACAGCGTAGGTAACGGATAGATGAAACAGTTAATGTAAATGTTTGTTAAACAACATGGAATTAAATACCATACTAATGATAGGCGTGATCACACCGGGTGTTATGGTGGCAAATATTGACCAAATCATTAGAAGTATATCTCTTTTGGATTCAGATGATACATTTGGAATAGGGCAAGGTTTAAATACCTTAAACTGGGTATTTTCGACCGGTAACACATCACTATGCTACTAAAACGATACAATCTTGGTCTTTATTGAACGTCAATTGTAATGATGAGACTATTAAAACAATTGGGCCGATGTTCAAAGATATTTCTGTTTGATGTGACCCACTATAACGTGATTACATTGTATTATAATCAGTTCTCTACAAAAATGTTCAACAGTTTAGTTTGGATTAACTTTATATGCATGTATTTGGATAAGCTTATAAATATTTAATGCATTTGTAAAAATATAATATATCAGAATGTCGGCGAATGCGATATTGGACTTAAAAATAACTCCTTTGTTTTATCGTGTGCTTGTTTTATTTCAATATTTGTTTGTTTCTTTGTATGCAACAAAACAAATACATAAACAATTAGCGTCACATTTCAGCTCACTACATCTTTATGTTTAAAATATTAAACATGACCGTTTTCACTATTTGACGCCATCAGCTTATGGAATTAACTCTGGGATGGATCAAGATTTTAGGGTCGGAGGGCGTAAACGTTTGATCGCACTCATATAAAGAATACATCTTAGTCCATCATCATCATCATCATAAACATAATCATAAGCATCCTTTATGCTATAATGTATAAGTATTACAAAACAGAGCGGTGAGCAAAGACAAATGTAAGCATAATTTTCCAGTTTTTACATCTTTAAATTTGTCCATAATACGAAGGTTTAAGTTCCAATCTTGGAGCAGTCGGGGTAGGTTATGTATGTTTAAAGTTAGTTATACACGATGATGCATCGGATTTTACGAAAATGAGAGAGCCAAGAATATATGCAAGCATGCATGGTTAGGAAATTTTAGGGCTGCCGCCAAATCAGATCTGCTAGTGGTCTTAAAAGGCTAAGTGTTTTCACGCCATCTAAAGAGCTCAGTAGTGTTTGATTAATACGCAATTGCGGTATTTAACATCTGTGTACCTATTAATCGGGCTCTCCGTCTATCGCGCATTCTCGTGTTGTTTAATTAAGTACTAATCCCAAAAGCACACCATAATCTGTTCAGAGATACTAACAGTTCAACATTCACAAAACCAGGACAGTGTTTGTTGTTACGTAATTTTGACAGAACATAATTTTGTACCTTGGTTTAAGGCCTGTCTAATGTTGGGGGTTTGGACACAACTTTACGTAAGCGATATTTAACCTTTTCGCACATCGGTGTTTGGTCGCCTTTATTACTTAATAGTTTTAGCGGTAGTTTCACTTTACGAAATAAAACAAAATAAAGGTTTTGTCCTGAGTAAATATTTTGTCAAGTAATTAAGAGTGGAATCTCGTGAAAACAAATGTTTGCGTGACATCTTCACATGAAATGTGGGAAGCTGATTTAATTTTAAATATTTGCAATTTCACAAACTGTATTAGGTTTCACATTATAGATCCCCCGCCTTAAGTACGAAACGACAAACTCTAATGAAATAAAGAAAAACATGAAGGATAAAAAGGCACAATCGTCGAGCATGCACTGTAATCATAAACATAATATGGAAAACAGAATTTGGTATCAAATAACAATTTAACAATTAAAAAAATGAAATGCATTATTCTTTTCAGTCTTCATACGAACTTGTTTGTTGGTGTTAAACCCCATTTAGACAAGTTATTCAAACAAGTAACATTGACGCGTATTATTATTTTTTCCTTATATGGGCTAAAACATGTTTACAGTGAGACCTGTAAGTAAACTTAATCTTAAAACAGACCGGAAGCTAAAGCTGGGACGACGACCGAGGCATCACGAATATACGCGCGCACCATGCGCAATTCAACAATATAGGAATGTGGCGGCTTTCGTGCCCCTTTCATATTCGTTTCACGATGAAAATCACGAAATTAACGTCCTATAATTGCCAGACGTCGCTTCATTGCCTTCTGCGGCCTTCAGTTACGATAATCTCTAGTGCGCACAAACACGTTTGTTCAAACGCCTGTTTTGTTAATTTTGAAAAGATTAATTGGATACCAATTGTGGCCATACCGAACTACAGGGTGGTTGCGCCGGTGACGCTCATTCGGCGGAAGTATGTTTGTATTTATCTTGCATGTTGGAACATGACATGATATCCAGTTGACTACCACTTCTGTTTCAAGTATCGAATAAAAACGACAATATTAAATGAATATGTGTCCTAAATCGCAAGAATAATTTAAATGCAAATCGCATTTCTTAGATATGTAACTGATTAATTAATAAAGGCATTGCTTCTTTAATATTATACCCAATTTGTAACCGTGAAACAACACACTTTTTGATAAAAATGTGTTTATTTAATAGCCTTAAGACGGAATAATAATAATTTTCATCCACATGGACATCAACGAGAAATAGCGTATCAACGTCAACACTCAATTGATCAAATTGTGTGTTGCATATAAGGTACTGCAACAGCGTTTACCATAAGGCAACACAATTAAACAGCAATTGTTTGCAACATAATTATGTACAAGTATGTTGATTCGAATATAGTTATACATTTATAATGTTTGCGCTTTCTTCTAATAAATCCCGAAATCCTGCATGCGCAACTGATTTCTTTAAACTCAGCTTACAGCTATTTGACTAGCTCAATTGGAAAGCAATTAGTCATCGTACCTTAAGCTGAAAATTGCAACAAATCATCTTCGAAGTAGTTCTGTTAAAGTGAAAACCAGTCTTCATTAAGTCTAGCAAATCATGCGTATTGTAGGACTGCTACTCTAGTTCGTTTCACGGGCTTGCGTGTGATCGACAATGGCCCAGTCTCAATTCGGGTTATCGTTAGGGACCGTGCCAATTTTTCTGCTTAATTTAACCTATTCAACTGGTCAATTAACTTTTAATTTGATTTATACGAAATGTGGTCGTTCATAGAACCTTCCATTCATAAGTAAAATAACGCTCCCTATTTTTAACATTTTGAAAAATGTGCGTAATTGTATGTGTTCTGTTATATAATAGTATATAAGGCACTTTAATAGAGATTCTTTGAATGCTCTCACCCATTAATTATTACATAAAGAATGGTGCTCACAACTTAAGCTATCCGGGTAAAGGTTTTGAGGGTTCTTCTGTAAGATAAAATGGCTAACCAATTCAATTAATTTACCGAATGAATTAGAGTTTTCAACCATTTCTGTTATAAGAAAAGTAGTAGTTTTGTATTTGTTCATTTGAGTTCTTGCATTTTAAAGCCACACACCTTGAAATGAACTACATGTTTATCAATACATATAGATGCAATTTGAAAGTGTGCAAAATTTTCATTAAATCTATAGCCTAGTTAGCAAGAAATTTATTATTTTTCGACCGGGAATTATCGCTGTTAAAACCGAAAGTAGGATTTCTATATTATACGTCCATTTCGACAAACGCGATTATTTTTAAGTTTTAAAGAGCAAAAAAGACGGATTTCTACCTTGTAACCACCAGATATATTCTAATTGGCATAGATAAAATTAAATCTGTAGCCTAGTTAGCAAGAAATGTTTTATTTTTCAAACGGTACCACTTTTAAAACCGAAAGTAGGAACCACCAGATATATTCTAATTGGCATAGATAAAATATGTTTCTTATTTATACTTAAATTTACTATGCCAAATAAGGTGTGTGGCTTTAACGTCTGTAAAGTATTAGTCTTAAAGATAACAAGCGCAAATGCTTCGCCTCGTTACACATATTTTCAAATAAACGATTTTGATTTTTAAATAAAGTGTTTTACCAGTATTTCGATATATTCCGTGTGATTGACTTTGAAATAAATCTGTTAAAAATTAAAATTCTGATTTTTTTGTGTCATATCATAATTAATATAAATACGTTTAACAGTTGTTTATGATATAACAGGATATGCGATAAAAGATATCGTTATTAACAGTTTTATTCAAGAGAATTTATGAAAAACATGTCTGAAGCTGGGACTAATGATATACATTATACGCGACTTCAAACGCACCTTATCGTCTATTATATCATAAAATATTTATCTAATTGCGAATTAATCTGTGTTCGGTGCCAAATGTTTTCCATTTGGCCTCGTGTTCCCCGTGCCTAATGAGCGTCGGGTAGCGTACATCGGTGTTCTATGAGAGCTAATAGCGACACGCGAGCTTCCGAATGACGTATTCAAGGGCGGGTACTCTTGCTGATTTCCGTCAGGGAATAAGATAATTATAATACATTTAAAAGAAACCAACACAGTTTTATTATATTTCGGTTACGACCAAACATATTTACGTGTTACTTGTTTAAAGAAATTTGTTTCAGGTATATAGAAAATAGTTAATGCATTTCTTTATCGTATTTTTAAAGAACAGCGATTGTTTTCCTTTTTAAGTTTGATGTGTTCATATACTGCTGTCAGAGGAATTCAGTATAGTGACGTAGTAATAGCAGAGCATTAATTTCGACGTCTATAAAAAACAAATCAGACCGTGCATCGTGACAGCTAACAAGATAATAATGAGTCTCATACATTGCCATACACGTGTAAATGGGAGAGTGACCGGGATGAATTAAGAAACTGAACTCGGCTAATGGTCTTACGTCGGCGCACGCGCGTTAAATGACGTCGACGTAATGTGCTCGAATATTCATTCAACTGTAATAGGGGCTAGTTTATTATAGTTTGTGTTGTTGTTTTGTCGTTGTTTTGTTTGTTCTTTTTTTATAAATACATTAATACAATATCGTGTAGCAACTCGAATTGCTCGTTGTGTAATGCGCCACCTAAAGAAGTACGAACATTTAAACATATTTCATTTCGTTGTTTAATGCGCTACATGTATATAATTAAAACATGGACAGATACATTTAACGCGTGGGCCTAGGTGCAATAATTTGACTCAAACATATTCACTCGATAAGAGAATCAGTGTACATATCTTTCAAACATTAAAATAAATGTACACACTTTTTAAATGTGATATAAATTATGTTCATAAGTTCACAGAACATGTTAAAGATTTCCATATTGAGAACGCTACATAACATGTGTTACATATATTTTATAATGATTCATGAACAGTAATTAATTGAATAGGTTCACCAATGTGCTTGGTTACAGCATTTTTCGCGATTATTTAATCGTATATTTCAAGTGAACTATTTGTAAGTGATAGATTGCAAGAATGTGAGACTGTATAGTTCACGACATTGTGTAACGCTTTCTTTATCATTCACTGGTTATGGTGGATAAAACATCTTTGTAAAAGTGTGCTTTGCTTAACGTTTGCCTGTTCCAAAAAAATAAACTCTGTTGCATTATCTTTACCAGCAATCAATAACTGATTTTTATCCCACTTTTACAGCGATTTCGGTTGATTATAGCCCCGTTGATTAAATTTCTGTTATAATACACGGCACGAAATGACGTCATATTTTCGACAAAATGACGTAATATATCAAGCGAAAATAACAAGTTAAACTTATTTTATTTAAATAAAAAAGGTTTACTGAATAAAAAGTGGGATAAATAGAATAATACGTCAGTGTTGACTATAGATCAGGATTATCATGCTCGGCACGAAAACGAAAAAGCACTCGCCAAGGCTCGTGCTTTTTGTTTTCTAAGCCTCGCATGATAAACCTGATCTATAATCAACACTAACCTATTATTCTCTATATAGAGCTGTTTTATCGGAGGATTTAAAAATGAAGTTATCGGCGTGTCTAAAATTATATTAATACTATGTTACAAATGCAAGAAATGGCGTACGTATATAAATAAGGAAAACAAAATGTCAGTGTATAATGTTACACTAACAACTTAACATTTATATCTTTTATGAAAATTATGAGAAATTTCAGTATTTGCTGATTACCTAATTCTGAATTGTATCTTTTTGATTATTTATTTAGTCTGTGTTCTAAGTAATCCACATTACTATGTAATTACTGGATAAAGATGCAATTATCCCCGGCGTTTTTGTTTAATTGGCACATATTGTAATTGAGATTTTGATAACTGGTTAAGTTGACATTAATACTGAGCAAACCATCTTTCGTCATGGAGCTGAGCGTGTCAATTAGACACGTAGATAACCAAACGATTAAAGCTAATGCTAATGTCATATAATCAATACGTTGGTTTCGCTGTAATGTCCGTTCGAGCGTCTTTGATAGACACGATTATATATTTTTATTTCACAGTTCGCAAAGTGAAACGTACAAATCGTATGTTATACTTTTGTACATGTCAACGTTCTTGCGACTTTTTTGTTGGTCAGTACATGGTTAGTTTTGTATTCATACAAAAAGGAAATCGCTTGTGTCAAATCAAGATCTAGTATAGAAATGATCCCCAAATATAATAAACTATATTTCAAAATAAATGTCACATTTTCAAGCCCAGATTAAATATAGTATCGATAAATATAGCTAACAACAGAAAGTCCCATGCAATAGTTCTAAGAAAATACAATAAGTTGGTAATATTATAGGATTGAAGACATAGGCATTAAGAGGTACGCTTGAATATACAATATAATTGATCATTAAACTTGAGGTAAAAAGTGAGTGCATTTTTTCTTTGAATAAGCTACATACAATTTCTTATATTGTGACCCATGCCAAAAGCTTGTAGATGATTAGTGATCAATTGTATTTCTTTGTAAATCATATTTTCCAAACCGATTGACTCGCTGAAAGCAGACATTTTCCGTTGTAGTAAACGTTTCTTCAATTGTATGGATTCACCTAGCAGCTGTGTTTTCTTAAATTCTGATTGTTTATCTGATATACATAATTTATCCATTCATGATTTTCTTCGGAAATGCTATGAATTCGAGAGAATTTTAATAACGTGAGTGTACTAGCCACTGTGCTAGTCAAATAAACTTCATTAATAATCTTTGGATGATATAATCAAAGCTCCGCAAAGAAGCTAATGTTTACAAATGTAGCATTGCATACTTTAAATATGTTTATTCTGAAAACAATAGGATCAAGAGGGATTGTATGACATCGGAATTCAAGCGTCGCCTGCTACCCATAGCGGCAAGTCGCTAGTTTCGGCTAAGAGTATACTTAACCTGTGATCCCCGGATATATTGAAAGATAGGAAAACGGATTATCAGAGACGCGAATCTTAGAAAACTGCAAACACGCGTCTTACGAATACCTTCAACCAAGGTAAACGGAAATAAATGGAAATGAACGGTAAATGTTGCATTATCGAGGTGAATTCTTAGTTATAAACAAATCCGCTTTGAGTTTTTGAACATGCTTATACATGTATTTATAACAAAACATTGCAAAAATGTGGCAAAACGTGGAAGAGATAACACTCCTATTAATAAAAAATATAACACTTCTCATTCGGTGTGTTATATATAAATGCATGTCATTTGAACACCGTTAACTTATACATTGTATTCCCAAGTGTCGATTTCGAATTCATTTGAAAAATGTTGTAACAACCCATTTCATGTACATATATATATGTTCTCGATATACATGTAACATCGTTTGAATTGACGCATATATAGAGACAATTAAAGCGACCGCACTTTGCTAAAAGCTCAGACACATATAATAATAACACATGCACACATGCATCCGATCATTTGAAAGCCAAACTTAGAAATATCAGTATAATTATATATAACGTATGCCTTATTTTAAAAAGCTTTTGTAAACTTGATCTTTATTGGACCACTATATGGAAACTAAAGTTATTATAGGATTATGTCAATCCGTAACGAAAGAAGTTTCTCTTGTACACACAATGTTTTATAATTGATTCCAACATCGTTTTTTCAACCCGTATGTGTAAGAATAAGATCTATTTTTAGGAATGTTCGATTAAAATTTCCCTTAAGAAGATCATTTAATTTGTCCAAAGCTTTCCTAATAATAAAAGACGTGCAATTTCAGACGTTGTCAACACAATATATTTCCTCCGCCTTTATTACAAAAGCAATATTAACACGTTTCGTTAAGACATGATGTATAAGTGTATTCGTTTAAAAGATTATAACTACCATTCATGTAATTACATACGCGAGTGTTGTACAGATGCAATTGATACTTTCCGCTTCAACGTTTTGCTAAGTGTTTGAAGCGATTGCAGCAAATATACGTGGTGTTTCACAAACAAACGCATTGAAAATCTACACATTTATTGAAAATATTTAACATTCTCGTTAACAGAGCGTATACTATGGAGGTAAATGAAGTAAACTGGAAACAAGAATCAAAACGTATAATCTACTTATGGCGACTTACAGAGTACAAAATGATATGAAGTCTTAATGCCATTTTTCTGATATATGTCGACTTTGACATCGTTTACCCCTTTTCATTAGACAGGGTTGTGTAGAATATAGCCGAAATAATGTAATAACATAATTAATGTAATTACATATGAGCAGGCAAATAAAAGTTGTTGTTACAAGTTTTAATTAATAACTTGTAAACAGTGACAAGAACAGAGAATGGGTACATACATAAGGTTAGTGATGGGGGTCCATTTATCATTTGTAAATGGAATGTTTTGCTACTAAAGTGTCTTTCTCTGCTTTTCCCATTATGTCCAATATTTTAAATAATATATGAGCCTCACTCGGGAAAAACTGGGCTTTACACATGTCCGTTATGTATCGTCCCAGATTGGCCTGTGCAATCCGCACAGGCAAATCAGCGACGATAATTTCCTCTTTTATGGAAGTTTTCGTTTCAAAGAAGTCTCGTCTACACGAGATCCTTTCAAGGCGGGGAGTGCCGTCTCACATTATTCTGTGCGGACAGCACAGGCTAATTTGGGACGACCCTTTACGCACATGCATTAAGCCCGATTTTCCCATAAGACGGCTACATTAAACAAAACATACATATAAAGACAAACTTCTACCAACCAGTTTAGATAAACATGAAATAGTTCAAACTAAGAATAAACATTTTGATTTCAAAAGTGATATTCGGTATATGCATTTCCTAACAAAAATTACTTATCTGATAGAAGAAAACGTTCAAGGCTAAAACTGTATAAAACGTAACACGTCCTGTGTTTCATTATGATGACTTATGCTTTTCACTTTAAAATAATACATACATCGAGTTTTTTAGCAAATTATACAGGCGGACTACAAACAGAACACGAATGACACAAGCAAATTACAAAAAAAAAAAAATCACAAAAAGTCATACAAAATGTTCTACAGAGCCTTAAACAAAAAAAAAAAACGTCCGTTAATCCTTTCAGACCAGAAATAAGATATTAATCCTGTTTCAAACGTGGCAATAGGTAGCGTACGGTGAGTTTCACAAAGTAATGTTCGTAATCCACGACCCATAATACTGTTACTTAGCAATATTTCCATGTACAACGATGTTAACAGGATGTATCGTGTTTTATCCAGCTGTATTTCATGAACCTCAATTCACTCCATCTGTCACCAACAAGATCTGCAACACGAAAATACTATATGCATGTATTTCGATTGTGGATGATCTAATAAAATCCCGGAATTAATTGAAGATCTACTGTGCTTCTGTATTGCGTTCAACATTCAAATCTACAACTGCCAGAACGTTCACCACACGATCCAACAACGAAACACAACCTGTCAGTGCCCAGCCAGCACGAAGTTTGAGAGTAACGAGACTAACAATAATACTGACGTCACGTGGTGTATGTAAGCATAATTACCCGTAATTTCTACAACAGCACTGTCCGAATTCATATTGCCCGAATATTGTTCAAATAAAGGCAACACTTCATCCACTATCGAGTTCTCAGAACCACACTTTACCAGCGGTGTTTGGAACGATGTAGGCCTGTACTTAGAAATGGCCATTGATGCGAAATCGCTAGGTCTTTGTCCGAGATAAAGATAACTCTTTCTGTTATCGTACTCTGTTTTAACGATTTCGTGCTCCACATGTGGTAACGTTATCCCTAATAACACGCAGTCAACAGTTGACGTCACGTCCTGTGTCACCCCAAGCTTCCAGGTTCCGGCATTGTCACATTTACTTCCGGAATAACTATTCATGAACATTAGCATTTGGTAATCGTTTGGCGTTATTTTCAGTTTGGTTGTCTTGAACACGAACTCACTCGCGGACGGAATGACCGCCGAGGCGTCCGTCCGGGCATACGTCCCTTTGATAGCGATGCTATAGCTGGACTCCTTACAGAGAGGATCCCGGAAGAACTCGTACACTCCCTGAAAGGAGCGCCACCCTAGGAACGATAGATGGCGCGTAAAAAACTGACCGTTAGGTCTAGTTTCGCACCGCTGACTGATCCACTCCCACGGAAGTGCCACGGCGCTGTGCTGGCGACGGGAAAGTACCGGAGGACTTCGGTGTGACGAGTGTGATATAAACCTGCACATGTCACATCCCTGTACCTGCAGCAATCATAAAATACTCATGTTGGTGTTATTTAGCCAAACTATTTTAAAGAAGAACATACGTATTAATGCACGATCTATAAAGGTTGTAAAGTCATTCATCTCTTTATTATATATGTGTTAACATTGATAAAGTTATACAGGTGTGCGTTTTGTATTCCCAACAGTAGCTCGAGTGTGCATTTACAGTAGAAGTACGAAAAACGTGAAGCAAAATAAAACTTCAAAGCTTCGACTTCAAGGCGGTGACCCCAGCTTTATTCTTATTTGTGTTTATGTTGTTTTGTGTTGTGCTGTATTGTGCTGTTTTGTACTGTTTCGGCAATCGGTCACTTGCCATAAATAAAGGACCAACTAATTGTTTGTAATAAGATTTCAATACTGCTCCAGCAGCTGGAGTTTCACTTCTTTATATTGTTAAGAAATGTAACCGATTTCTTAATCGATTCTAATGATTTTATCTCACCATATCTTTAAAAAAACATATTAACATTTCAATCGAGGTATTTGGTGTAAAGGTGCAATTAAATAATTTGTTTTTAAAGATGACACGGATGGTCCTTTTAATTAGAGAGATAAATCACCATTGTTAATGTAATTTCAAAAAATAGTTTCATTATGTCAACTTCTGGTGTGAGGGTGAAAATATATTAAAACCACTTCAATTAGGTTAAGTGACAAGCGACGTACAACCAAGTGTATTTTGTTTTTATCTGGCGTAGCATTATTCAAAATGTTCTTTTGCAGAAACATAAGTTATGTCGTGCTTTAATTGATTATGAAAAGGAATTTGATACATTAATCCACGAAACATTGTGGATAAAATTAATCGAATTGGGTCTCAGTTGCAAAATGATAACACTATTGAAAGGTATATTTGCTAATGTTAAGTCATCTATAAAAAAAAACACTCAAGATATGTCATATTCCGACTTCTTTAATTGCAGTGAAACAAGGAATACCATTTCACCCCAACGTTTTATTTTGTTCATAATACAAAGGGTATTAAATATTGAATTAATGTTTAAAACTTTTCAAATGACGCTTTGCATTCGCTATCTGTTGTTATGCTGTTATTTGATAATGATATTGTAATATGTACTACTAGCCCAGTAAGCCTTCCGTATCATCTTAATGATATATACTTTTACACTTCTAAATGGAGTCTTAAAATAAATGTTCACTAAACAAAAATATGTATATTTGAAAAACGTAAAAGAAGGTGTAACGACTCATGGTCCATTTTTAAAGAGTGTATTTAAATTGTCGATAGTTTTGTGTACCATGGTATCAATTCCTTTACTCTAAAAATGTGTTTATTACTGTAAAAATATTAAATGAGCAAGCACTTAAAGCATATCATCATATTGTATCAATTTTTAGCCGTGTCAAATAAGGCTTGAAAACAAATCTAGCTATATTCGATTCATTGGTAATACCACTTATAGAATATGGTTCTGAAGTCTGGTGCATATATTACTACTCTTATATTGATAAATTACATTACAATTTTTGCAAACACATTCTATATGTAAAACAATCTACTTCTAAGCTGTACTTAGTGAATTGAGTAGATTCCCGTAAGCCGCTGTATGCCAACTTAGAGCATTGCGTTATTTGATGCAAATTGTAATTAACTAAAATGCATTATTATACCCAATATGTTACGGAACAGATGTGTGTGTTTTACATATTTGTTACATGCAAGCAATGTAAATTAATCAGGTTCCCTATTTTTATAAAGTCTCTTAATGTTTAATTGAGCCGTATTATATATAATTTGTATTTATTATATTTTAAAAAGTCATAGAGTTCTTAGTATTAATGTTTTTTTTCTGTACTCTTAAAAGTATACAACATCTTGTAAGCTGTGATTGTTCTTAATGATATTATATAGCTTTGGAATTTTATGTTCTATGTTATTTTTAGCTGATATCTTATGTTTAAGCTTGCTTAATATATGTTCCTATATTTACTAAGGTGTTTTGTTATGTCATGTTCAATGTGTTTTATGTTCCTTGGTTTTCCTGTGTACTGCTTTTCATTTTAATGTTTGTCCTTTCATGATTGCATGCCTCACACTTTTTATTTGCTCATTACTAAGCTCTGTAGTTCTAATTTTGTCTGATATTTTAAGTACATGTAAACGCTAGTTTTTTGTTTGTTTTTTGTTTCTTAAGTAATACATGTATTAAGTAACTTGTAGTCTTTTAAAGCAATATTTTACTCAAACTCATATTCTCTGTTGTTCTCAACTACAGGATTGTTATAACTATGTGTTCATTGAATGTGCTATATATCATGTTGTTATCATGTAATGTTATGTATAAGTCGGCTTTAAAAGCTCTTCAGAGCTTGTGTTTATCATGTTTAAAACCCCGACTTTATAAATAAATATTACTTGACTTGACTTGACTTGACAGCTCGCCGGATTGCCAATAAACTTTGAACTGGATTGAAGTATAATAACATATTTAATTGATATAACATCGCTTATTGTACAATCTGGCACGATATAAACACGTTCTACAAGCATATGGATTGAACATTGGCAACAATGCGGGCATGCAAGACCTCTGTTCAACCGAAACGTCACTGAACACTCCAGCGGCCATTTAATTAAATTATTTGTCGTAACTCGAGATAGCAAATATTTCGTACCAATTAGTGATACGAGCTATGTTGCAGCAATGTAAGACGTTCCAAATATATGTATTGGTGTTCGAATACAAAAGCCGTTGTCGCCTTTAACATAATAACGGTGAAAATTATAGCCTCGGTATGGGTTACACGGTAATTTGAAACTTTCAACAGCCAGTCCACTGGCATCTCTTAAACAGCACATATTTATGTACTGCCATGAAAACCCGCTTTGTAGACATTTGATGGTGGTTAAATTTACAATTAAATTACCAAAACGCAACTCATTACAATCCAATTTACATAATTGTTACCAAAGTCATTGCAGTGTCATTCTTTTGAAAAACTTGCCAAAGGGCTTGTATTATATTGTTTAATCGCAACTAATCATTTCCATAATATTCTCGTTCCAAGCTTATCACGAGGTTTGGTATCGAGTACTCGAATACAATCTTGTGTGTAATAGCGGTTTGTGAACGTTTATCTGATAGAACGGAAAATCGCCCCTCACTAATTGTAGGGTAAATTACAAATTATCATTGAAGTGACAATGTACACACTGTTGTAAATACAGAAATGTAATGTGTGAATTTGTCATAATTACACTTTTCAATTAAGATATGTGTCATAGACCATTTATATTAAAAAAAATATTTCGATCATTCATAAAGAAATGCGTACCGATGACAATTTTGCTTTTTGCGTGATTAATTCTAAATCATACGTGGACTGAATAATTGCGTTAGGATAGTGCGGGTATTTGTTGAGTTAAAAGGTGGAGTATACTAACCCCCGGTTTCACGAGTGGTGCCTGGTAGTGCGTTGGCACGTACTGACGTCTTTGTGTCATATCCATGCTGACGTCACCAATATGGAGCTCGCGGCGTTTTATTGCGCCTGAAATGGATTTCTCGATTCTTCTTTCTACCCGTATAAGCTGGAGTTCGTTNGAGCTTGTGTTTTATCATGTTTAAAACCCCGACTTTATAAATAAATATTACTTGACTTGACTTGACTTGACTTGAAAACCGCACAGGCTAATCAGGGATAACCCTTTCCACGTTTATATAATATTTTGTTTAAAGGAAGTCTCTTCTTATCAAGTTTAGGCGTAAAATGGCATCCCCGATAAGACTGTGCCGACTGCACAGGCTAATCTAGGACGACACTTTACGCACATACAATAAGCCCTGTTTTCCCAGAAGGAGGCTCTAATAATGCAAAAAACATGAAAGCCTACATAAAGCAGTCGTAGCTAGATAATCTAAAGTTGTGGCCAACCAAAAATCATTGACTTAAATTTATCTGAAATCTTTAAGGTATACATGTACCACACACAAAAAAGACTTGAGATTAAAAAAGGTAAATTACTCTTATTTAAATCCTTTTCAATTACATTAGCTTAAGATGTTCGGTCAGTTCTTTACTTAAACATCAACATATAACAAAAACATCCATGGAATATTCTTTATTATGACAAACTCCAATTTAGTGTCATTCAATTAAAAAATAACTGTCATTTTATTTACAGATAAATGACAAAAAGCGGAAAAAAACTGATTCTGAAATATCTTCCAACATGCTCTGAAACAGGATTTTACAGTACGTATAAAGCATACATTACCAGAGCCCATGGATTGTCCAGGTTGTCACTTGCTTGTCCACATGACATGTGTGGTGCTGTAAATATATAACTCAATGCATTACATACAATTTAAATTGTTATGACCCTAACTAAAATTACATAAAGCTGTAGTGTATAATGAAAACAGGGCTTTGACAAAAGTTACAGTATTGCAAGCCAAACAGGAGAAATCCTCTAGTGAACAGCAATCTACTGGTTGCCCCTGACAACTGAAGAGTAAGCATAACCTTCATATTGCACCTTATCCCTTTACTGCTCAGATAAATGCACTCATTTTGACCCATTTATAGTCCCAAAGAAAATCAAATTAAAGGTAAGACCTTTCTATATAGATTTAAGTTTTAAAGGCTTCATTTCTAACCCTACGATACTGAGTTACTCTTTACTGCCAGTTAACCTTGAAAAGAAACAAATGAAATGTAGTTAATAAAATAGATGTATATGCTGTTTATAAGAATGAATGAGATCTACATGTACATCATTAGTGGCTTTATACCATACTTAAACTTTCCTATCCTGTAGTATGAAACAACTGGGGTGTATTTCCCATAAAACCCAAGGTACAAACAGAGTAGCTAATAATACTTGTTACTATGACAACACATAAAACCACATAACACTCACTTCTCTCGGGGCGTCTGCGCACACACCAGGTGGCCAGGACTGAGCAAATGTGAAGTGGTCGTACTGGTCATCAGTCCACCTGTACATGACAACATCGAAGACATTATGTCAGAATTGAAAACAATGAAAGTAATAAACATATATATCGGCAAACTGTTTTTGCAAGGTCTGCATTAGGTAGTATGTCAAAGCGATAATATACATATACATCCTTAGTGGCTTTATACCATAACTTAACTTAACTATTCTAACATTTGACATTTAATTGTGACCTTGACCTTTGAACTGAACACAATGATCCATATGTATTTGTCATGCCGTCTTCATATGTTACATATTTGTGCAACTTGTAGTACAATTGAACAGTTTGACAATCTAGCTCTAAGTGTCTCCTTGCCTACCATAGAGTAAGGATTATGGGTCTTCCATGAAACAAACATTTGTGATTTGTCATTCTGAAATTGCATGATGTNATATTAAACAATTCGTAAATCTTCGTTTCCACATGTTTTGATGTACGTATAAAAAGGCATAGTTTAAACCTTCGTTATTATTCTTAAGAATAATGATAAGACATTTTATGGTACATCTACATCTACATGGTTCTGCTATACAATCGTATGATCGATTATCAGAAGCAGGCGCGTTGTCTGAAAAAAGCTGTTAAAAATATGTTAAGTGCAATTTACAAGGTACAGATAAAAATATATCAGATAAAAGAAGCTACAAGACTAAGATTAAAAGTTAAAAACAGAGTAGACTTAGAACTGGTGGAAAGGATGCAGCTGCCCAGTAAAGCTTTACCGGGACGAGCTTGTAAGGACACAGGCGCCATTCCACAGACGAATACTACGTGGGAAAAATGAATTGGAGTGATACTGTGTCCTTGAGTATGGTAACAGGTAGTTCAGGTTTCTGGTGGGTGTCAGGTGGTGATGGTCAACCCACACAAGATTATTTTAGATTTTGTATAATAGGATGACATTACTAATGTTTCGACGCTGTTCTAAAGTTTTCCATTTGAGATTATTTCGTATTTGGGAAACACTACTGGTGTAATTGAAGTAATTACAACCATACCTGGCAGCTGATCTGTGGACTTGTTCAATTTTGTAGATGAGATATTTTTGCCAAGGATGCCAAACAGTGGAACAGTATTCTAACGGGGGACCAAACATTACTTTAAACCGACCGTATTAAAGGCGGGTTAATTCAATAATTCATGACGTTGTTAACCTGACGTCACTCATGATTGTCATCGTCAGAACCCTCAACAGCAATATGTTCCATTGCTTTGTTATTAATTCAGAGGAATCACTGGTATTAATTGATAGTGTGCGGTCATTATCATAATCATTATTTCATTAAATGTTACTGGGAGTTTTAAATTATATTTATTTTAACAGATCGCCGTGGTGTAGTGGATATGGTGTCCGCCTAGCGATCGGGAGGTCACNTTGCCAAGGATGCCAAACAGTGGAACAGTATTCTAACGGATGACCAAACACTACTTTAAACCGTCCGTATTAAAGGCGGGGTTCGGTTAATTCAATAATTCGTGACGTTGTTAACCTGACGTCACTCACATTGTCGTCAGAACCCTCAACAGCAATATGTTCCATTGCTTTTTTTTAATTTAGATGAATCACTGGTATTAATTGATAGTGTGCCGTCATTATATATCATTATTTCATTAAATGTTACTAGGGGTTTTAAATTATATTAATATTAAGAATATTAATAAATTCAGTAAAAGCGGCGTATTCTCCGAACTACAATGGGACGACTCGGCCCCTGTTAACTACTTTATGCAATTTAGATGCACTCAGATTTAAATCAAAGACTGTTTTGCTCCAATTTAAAACCATGTCATCTTCTAATCATTCAATCATAGTAGTTATTTCAACGTGTGAAATGTTTTGCTCTAATCTACAACTTGACTGACATTTTGGTACTCAATACATTCGATAATCGCACCTATAGATTTTAATCGGTAAGCATTTGTATGCATTGATAAATTGAGCGCAGCTGGACGAAACATGGAATCGAACGCCACGGCGGTAAATTGTACGGTGAATAGGTCACACACGGTGTTTGGTGCGCATGTCATAATTGGATATGTTTGCCAACGTTGAAGCCAAATAGAAACGTAACTTAATACCGGGACTTTAGTCGTAAATTAGCGCGAAGCAGCTATAACAGTGTAGCAGTGGATTGTTTAGCTATTGCTGTGTTAAAAAAGAAAACAATACCATGCGAACATACGATCTAGTAAATCAAACAGGATATTCTATAAAAGTCATGTCAAGTACATCTTTTGTGGAAATTTATTATGCAATTGTGTGGTCTGGACGTTTTCCGTACACAATCAGTATCGCCATAATGAATATCATGATCATCATCATGATCATCATGATCATCATGATCATCATCATCATCATCATTATCGTCATCAACAGGAACGTCATCTTATGTTGATTGGCGAAATATATCGACTACCAGAAACTTGCCCGTTTTATAAAGGCTTTTTGATCTTGTTTGTACTGCAATTATACTTTTGCAAATTCGGTAAATTTTACACTATCCCAATCGGGTAGTTTGTGTATCACCCACCCAGAAGAGATCCACTTTCCGTTGAACTTCGGCGGCTATCGGGCGTTTACGGACACGGCAAGGGTTTCCCGTAACGTCCGTATGCAGTCAAACACTATTACACTTTCAGGATGTCTCTCGACCCAGGCTGTCAGAACACGTAACCTTCATCCTGCTCCGTGGGCGGACCACGGAGCAGGATGAAGGTCACGTGTTCTGACAGCCTGGGCCGAGAGACATCCTGAAAGTGTAATAGTGTTTGTTGGCTGATGAAGTAAAAAAAATACGCAAACCCTATCGATTCTGTTTTCATGAGTTCAATGTATATCTGACTGCAAAATTGTGTTGATTGTCATATATGTTTATAATGTTATAATACTATTTAGTCTATACGTGAACGTCGATGAAATGTTAACAATGATTAATTTCAAAAAGGTGAAACAACAATTAGAACATAATTTTTATATAGTCATTCCCTTAACAAACGCTCCGAGTTACATCATGTAATGACCTTGATAACACGATAGGTTACAAATGTATAAACGGACACTGGGATAATCTGCTCGAGAGGCCATACCGACTCGCTTACATCTGGCTTATGCCACATGTCGAACACTGGTCCTTTGTTAATACATCTTAGACAAATCCTTGATATATGTTACAGATGTTTGTATTATAACAATGTTAACAAGGCTTTTTTACATTGCTGAAACCAGCAGCAGGGTTGTATTTTAAAAGCGAAATTTGCATTATTTATTGGTATTTTAAAGAAAAGTGATACTAATTTCCATGCTTATAAAGTTCTTTAAATTATCGTATGCTTCACAGAGTATTGTTGATGTAAATGTTAGTTGCTGAGAGTACTGGCGTTTACGTACTTAAAACTGGGCATATCAGTGTTTATCACATGCCATACCCTGTTTCCCATGTAATATAACCATTACACATATTTTTATATTACACATGTGTAATATACATTTTAAGCGTTTTGATTGGCTAAATTTTCGTTTATTGACCAATCGCATTTTGTTATTTTGCTGAAATGACGTTGCACCGTCAAATGACGTCACGAAATGTAAACAACATTCGGGATTTATCATTATGTTTGCGTAAATATTTATTTAATTTGCTCATTTAAAAGCATGTGATAAAAAAGATCTGACACTCGTTGTCATATCATACCATATTTNATAATCATCATCATCATCATCATCATTAGCATCCTATAAGTTTGTCACGTAACACATATTAAACACTATCGTCAAAAGAACTAATAAGTTGCGTGGAGTTTAACAATTTAGATCAAGGGTATTATAGTATAAACTATAACCATAAAGACATTCAAAACATTGTTATCATCTTTAAAATGATTATTATTATATGATTGAGTAAACACAATTATCATACTGGATGTTAAAACCATACGTAAATGGTATACAAATTATCTTTAAAATGATTAGTATTGTATGATTGAGTGAACAATATTATCCTATTTGATGTTAAAAACATATGTAAATTGTGTAGAAATTAACCTCAAAGAATACGTACAATTATAATTATAAAATTACAGTATAAGATTATTATTAAGTTAAGGTATAAAATTGTAATAAGTTGCGTGGAGTTTAACAATATAGATCAAGGGTATTATTGTATAAACTATAATCATAAAGACATTCATAACATTGTTATCATCTGTAAAATGATTATTATTGTATGATTGAGTAAACACAATTATCATACTGGATGTTAAAACCATACGTAAATGGTATACAAATTATCTTTAAAATGATTAGTATTGAATGATTGAGTGAACAATATTATCATATTTGATGTTAAAATCATATGTAAATTGTGTAGAAATTAGCCTCAAAGAATACGTACAATTATAATTATAAAGTTACAGTATAAGATTATTATAAAGTTAAGGTATAAAAATGTAATTATTTAGTTATATACAATATTGTATTTAAGAAAAATGTTAAGCAGCAAAACTTAAACGCTAATTTCGTAAATTGTTATTTAAAAACCTATTTTTCGAATGTCGCAAATTGACCTACATAAAATAATGAGTAACGCAAAAGGTCCCCGAGATGGGGAAATATAATATCAATTAGTGATATAAACTCAGTCGATTTTGTTAGCCGCCAGCCTAGTCATGATATAAGCAAGTCAAAATGAATGATCTTAATAGCTAGTTTCACCGGTGTAGACCGAGTTGTTGACATGTTTGTATGATATGGTTACACTATACTAACAAGTTGTTTCCGGTTGTATTTCCGCATGAGCGGGTATAAAACCAGCAGCTAGAAACGTAGAAGGTAAACTAGGGTAGACATTAGAACTTTGAGTATCTTGATTATTGTATAAATTTATTATTTGGGGATTAAAAAGAAATTGAAATTATTTAGAGACTTGTGTTTTAAATATCTTTAGAGTCTTGTGTTTATAAAGTGACTTGCGTTGTTAACTACGTGACACGTTATTATGTATAAGTTTTACAAAACAGAGCGGTACCAAAAGATAAATGTAAGCATAATTTTCATTTTTTTTACATCTTTACATTTGCCCATATTGCGAAGCTTTAAGTTCCAATCTTGGAGCAGTCGGGGTAGGTTATGTATGTTTAAAGTTAGTTTTACACGATGATGCATCGGTTTTTACAAAAATGAGAGAGCAAAGAAAATATACAAGCATGCATGGTTAGGAAATTTTAGGGCTGCCGCCAACTCAGATCTGCTAGTGGTCTTTAAAGGCTAAGTGTTTTCACGCCATCTAAAGAGCCCGTTAGTGTTTGATTAATACGCAATTGCGGTATTTAATATGTGTGTACCTTTAAATCGGGCTTTCCGTCTACTATACTACTACACGTAGTACTAATCCCAAAAGCACATCATAATCTTTTCAGAGATACTAACAGTTCAACATTCGAAAACCCAGGGCAGTGTTTGCTGTTACGTTATTTTGGCGGAAAATAATTTGCACCTTGGCTTAAGGCATGCATATAGTTGGGGTATGGACAAACTTTACGTAAGCGATATTTTTTCGCTCATTGGTGTTAGACCGCCTTCATTCCTAAATAGTTTTAGCAGTAGTTTCACTTTACGAAATACAACAAAATAAAGGCTTTGCTACGAGTAAATATTTTGTGGAGTAATTAAGAGTGGAATCTCGTGAAAACAAATGTTTGTTTGACATCTTCACATGAAATGTGGGAACCTGATATAATTTAAATATTTGCCTTTTCACACCCTGTATTAGATTTCACATTTTAGATCCCTAGCCTAGTACGAAATAATAGTGTGTCGAAACAAATCTCTTTCGACAAACTCTGATAAAAGAAAAACAAACATGTAGGATAAAAAAGGCGCAATCGTCGAGCATACAATGGAATTTGAAAACAAAAATATTTAAAATCATAAAAATAGTATGAAAAACAGAATTTCAGATTAAATACCAATTTCACAATATAAAAAGTAAAACGAAAAACTCTTCTCAGCATACATACGAATTTGTTTGGACTTGTTGTGACTCATTAAGACAAGTTATTCAAACGAGTTACATTTGCGTGTATTGTTATATTTTCCTTATATGGGCTAAAACATGTTTACAGTGAGACCTGTAAGTAAACTTGATCTTAAAACAGACCGGAAGCTAAAGCTGGGACGACGACCGAGGCATCACGAACTCATCACGAACTTTCGCGCGCACCATGCGCAAGTGGACAATGAAGGAATGTGGCGGCTTTTGTGCCCCTTTCATATTCGTTTCACGAGGAATCCATGAAATTAACGTCCCCATAATTGCCAGGCGTCGCTTCATTACCTTCTGCGGCCTTCAGTTACGATAATCTCTAGTGCGCACAAACACGTTTGTTCACACGCCTGTTTTGTTAATTTTGATAAAATTAATTGGATGCCAATTGTGGCCATTCCGAACTACCGGGTGGTTACGCCGGTGACGTTCATTCTGTGGAAGTATGTTCGTATTTATCTTGCAGGTTGGAACATGACACGATGTCCAGTTGACTACTACTTCTGTTTCAAGTATCGAAATGAAAACCACGATATTAAATGAATATGTGTCGTAAATCGCAAGAATAATTTAATTGCAATTTGGCATTTCTCAGATATATAACTGATTAATTAATGAAGGCATTATTTCTTTTATGTTATACCTAATTGTTAACCGTGAAACAACACACTTTTTTGATAAAAAAGTGTTTATTTAATAGCCTTATTACGGAATAACATTTTTAGCCACATGTACATCAAAGAGAAATAGCGTGTCAACGTCAACATTTAATTTATCAAATTGTATGTTGCATATAAGGTACTGCAACAGCGTTAACCATAAGGCAACACAATTGAACAGCAATTGTTTGCAACATAATTATGTACAAGTATGTTGATTCGAATATAGTTATACATTTATAATGTTTGCGCTTTCTTCTAATAAATCCCGAAATCCTGCATGCGCAACTGATTTCTTTAAACTCAGCTTACAGCTACTTGACTGGCTCAATTGGAAAGCAATTTTTGTCATCGTACCTTTAGCTGAAAATTGCAATAAATCATCTTCGAAATAGTCCTGTAATAGTGAAACCCAATCTTCATTTAGTCTAGCAAATCATGCGTATTGTAGGACTGCTAGTCTAGTTCGTTTCACGGGCTGCCGTGTGATCGACAATGGCCCAGTCCCAATTCGGGTTATCGTTAGTGGCCGCGCCAAATTTTCTGCGTAATTAAACCTATGCAACTGGTCAATTAACTTTTAATTTGATTTATACGAAATGTGGTAGTTTATAGAACCTTCCTTTCTAAGGTAAAAAAATGCTCCATATTTTAACATTGTGAAAAATGTGCGTGATTGTATGTGTTCTGTAATATAATAGTATAAAGGCACTTGAATAGAGATTCTTTAAATACTCCCACCTAGTAATCATCGCATAAAGAATGGTGCTAAAAACTTAATCTATCCGGGTAAAGTTTTGTGCGGGATTTTCTGATAGCGTAAATGTGTAACCAATTCAATTAATTGACCAAATAAACAAGAGTTAACAACCATTACTGTTCTAAGAAATTAGTCGTTTTGTATTTGATTATTTGAGGTATTGCATTTTAACGTCTGTTAAGTATTAGTCTTAAAAGATAACAATTGCAAATGGTTCGCTTTATTATAAATAATTTCAAATAAACGGTTTTGATTTTAAAATAAAGTGTTTTCCAGTAACGTTCCTTTGATATGACCCGTGTGATTGACTTTGAAATAAATAGGTTAACATAACAATTCTGAATTGTTTTGTGGCATATCATAATAAATATAAATACGTTTTACAGTTGTTTATTATATAACAGGATATGCGATAAATGGTATCGTTTATATCAGGAGTTTTATTCAAGAGAATTTATAACATTTCGCACGAAAATATTCTGAAGCTAGTACTAAAGATATACATTATGCGCGACTTCAAACGCACCTTATCGCCTATTATATCATAAAATATTATTTCTGTACAAGGGAAAACATCTAATTGCGAATTAAGCCATTGGTTCTGTCAGCTTTATCTACGTGTTATCGCGGAGACTTTAATCATGTAATTGGCCGTATCTTTGCGCCGCGAAAGCGATCTGTGTTCGGTGCCAAATGTTTCATTGGCCTCGTGTTCTCCGTGCCTAATGAGCGTCGGGTAGCGTATATCGGCGTTCTAAGAGAGCTCATAGCGACGCGCGGGTATCCGAATGAGTTATCCGTGGGCGGGACCCCTAGCTGATTTTCGTCAGAGAATAAGAGTTTTGCCTCGCTCTATGAAAAGGGGGTTTAATGCATGTGGGTAAAGTGTCGTCCCAGATTAGCCTGTGCAGTCCGCACAGACTAATCAGGGACGGCTCTTTACGCTTTTATTACATTTTTCGTTAAAAGAAAGTCTCTTCTTAGCAAAAATCTAGTTGATGCGGAAAGCGGACTGCACTGGGAGGACACTTTACTTGCATGCATTAAACCCAATTTTTCACATATGGCGTCTGATATAATAAATTTAAAAGAAACCAACACAGTTTTATTATATTTCGGTTACTACCCAAAATTAATCGTGTGTTTATTGTTTAAAGCAATCTGTGTTCAGGTATATAGAAAATAGTACACGATTTTGTTTATCGTTTTTTTTAAGAGCTAACAGTTAGTTTTTTACCATTTTTAGTTTGATGTGTTCATATACTGCTGTCAGAGGAATTCAGTATAATGACGTTGAAATAGAGAGCATTAATTTCGACGTCTATAAAACAAATCAGACCGTACATCGTGACAGCTAACAAGAGGATAATGAGTCTAATACATGGCCCTACACGTATAAATGGGAATGTGACCCGGAGTAATTTAGAAACTGAACTCGGCTAATGGTCTTACGTCGGTGCTCGTGCGTTAAATGACGTCGACGTAATGTGCTCGAATATTCTCTCAACTGTAATAGGTGCTAGTTTGTTATAGTTTGTGTTGTTGTTTTGTCGTTGGTTTTATGTGTTGGTTTTAAAAAATACATTAAAAAAACTTCGTATTGCATCTCGAAATGATCGCTGTGTAATACGCCACCTAAAGAAGTACGAACAATTAAACGTATTTCATTTGTTGTTTATTGCGATACTTGTTGCTTGTATATAATTAAAATAATAAACAAACACATTTAACGCGTGCACACAATAATTTGGCTCAAACATATTCACTCTATAAGAGAATCAGTGTACATATCTTTCAAACATTAAAATAAATGTACACAATTTTAAAATGTGATATCAATTATGTTTAAAAGTTCACAGAACATGTTAAAGATTTCCATATTGAGAACGCTTCATAGCATGTGTAACATATATTTTATAATGATTCATGACCAGTAATTAATTTAGAAGGTTCACCTTCGTGCCTGGTTACAGCATTTATCGCGATTAATTATTCGTATATTTCAAGTAAACCATTTGTAAGTGATATATTGCAATTTAACGAGACAGTATAAATCACGAAATTGTGTTACGTTTTGCTTTATCATTCACTGGTTATGGTGGATGAAACATCTTTGTAAAATTGTGTTTAGCTTAACGTTTGCCTGTTCCAAAAACTTAAAATCTGTTGCATTATCTTTACCAGCAATCAATAACTGATTTATAGAGTTGTATTTAAGGAGGATATAAAAATAAAGTTATCGACGTGTACAAAATAACATTAATATTATGTTACAAATGCAAGAAAATGTGAACGTATATAAATAAGGAAAAACAAAATTTCAGTGTATAATGTTACACTTACATCTTAACATTTATAATTGTAAATTATGAGAAATTTCAGTATTTGCTGATTACCTAACTCTGAATTGTATCTACATGTTTATTTATTTAGTCTGTTTTCTTAGTAATCCGCAGAACTATGTAATTACTGGATATAGATACAATTATCCCCGGTGTGTTGGTTTAATTGGCACAGATTGTAATTGAGATTAAGATAACTGGTTTAGTTGACATTGATACTGAGCAAACCATCTTTCGTAATGGAGTTAAGCGTGTCAATAAGACACGTAGATAGCCAAACGATTAAAGCTAATACTAATGTCATATATTTTATTCGTTGGTTTCTTTGTAATGTCCGTCCGTGCGTCGTAAATAGATGTGATCATATATTTTATAATGCAAAGTATCGCAAAGTGAAACTCAGACACCGTATGATATATTTTTGTACATGTATACGTTCTTGCGACTTTTTTATCAGTCCGTTCATGTTTTATTTTGTATTTATAAAAAAACGTATGCTGCTTGTGTCACATCAAGATCGAGTACAGAAATGATCACCAAATATAATAAGCTATATATCAAAATATATGTGACATGTTCAAGCCAAGATAAAATATATTATCGATAAATATAGCTAACAACAAAAAGTACCATGGTATAGTTATATGTGTGCAGAAAAACACATTGTTGATAATTATTTTAAGTTTGCCATATTATATGATTGGAGACATTTTGAGGTATACTAGAATCCACATTATAATTGATCATTAAACTTAAGATAAAAAGTGAGTACATGTTTCCTTTAAAAAAGCTATATACCATTTCTTATAGTGCGGCATATGTCAAAAGTGTATAGATAATTAGTGATCATTTGTATTTCTTTGTAAATCATATTTTCCAAACCGATAGACTCTGTGAAAGCAGAGTGTAGTGAACCGTTGTAGTGAACGTTTCACCATTTTTATGGATTCACCCAGCAGCTGTTTTTTATTCTGATTGTTTTACTGATATACATAAATTATCCATTCACGATTTTCTTCGGAGATGCTATAATAATAATAATAATAATACTAATAATAATAATAAACATAATTATAATAAAATCTTTATTTAAAGAAGAAAGACATGTTAAGAAATACATCAGATGAAATTACATAATATGTAATTTATATAAAACATTTCTTATTTTCAACAAGGTCTTCTAATATAATACAATTTACAACAAATACATCATATTTCATCTTGAGCAATAAGAACAAAACATAAATAATCATATATGCATGCACACTAATAATGAAATATAGCATAATTAAAAGAACCGCACTTTTAAACACACACGTATGAACGCAAGTACAAACACAATCATAACAAATGACAGACATAAAACTACAGTTACCATTTATGCAAGAACAGTATTCAAACATTAAAATAAGGTTATTTTCATAAAGGGTGGTATAAAGATAAGCTTGTAATTTTTTCTTAAATGTCATTAAATTGTTTGTTTGACGTCTAGATTGGGGTAACGAATTCCAAATTTTTGTGCGAGAAAATTCAAACGATTATTTGAAATAGTTTGTTTTGGGTATTCGCACAAGCTTTAAATCCCCCTTTTCGCAAGATCGCAAATTATAGTGCGTATTTTGTGAAGGCGTCAAAAGGTCACGTATGTATGTTGGGGTTTGATTGTGAAATGCTTTTAATACAATAACTGACGTGAAATAGTGATTACGCTGTTCGAAAGACAACCATTTTAGATCTTTAAATAGGGTTCTTGAATTGGCGTTGTACTTTTTATTTAAAATATGTGCACCACAACGCTTTTGTATTTTGACTATTCTATTAATTTCCGTTTTGTCCGCTGAACTTAAATATGGTTTTATTTTTTGCAGAAGGAACATTTGGGACGACATTTTTTAACAAACTTTGTCGATGTGTAGTTTCCAAGATAGAGTATTGTCAATATAAAGGCCAAGACGTTTTTAACACTTTACAGTTTTGATCACCGTATCTGAAATTTTAAGTTTTAGATTTGTTAATTTTTTAACTTTCCGTTTCGACCCTAATACCATACAAGTAGTTTTTAGTGGATTAATAATCATGTTATTAGTTTGGCACCATTCATTTACAATCGAAAGCTCATTTTGAACTGTTTGAATTTTTGTTCCCACAGTGTGCAATGTTGTATCATCAGCATACATTGCAGAATTACATGTAAGATTTAACGAAAGATCATTAACGTAAATAAGAAATAGAAGAGGTCCCAAAATAGATCCTTGGGGAACACAAGCAATAATGCTTTCACAAGTAGAGGTAGTGTTTTCTGCTTTGATATACTGAAATCGATTGTGGAGATGTGAAGAAAGTAGGTCGCATGACCTATCATTAAAATGATAAAGTTTTAATTTGTATAAAAGAACCCTATGGTCCACAAGATCAAATGCTTTTTTTAAATCCAAGAAAATTGTACCTACCAGATTTCCATTATCAATGTGTTAAAGCCATGAATCAACTATATTAATCAATGCTGTTTGGCAAGAATGCTATTTGCGAAAACCCGACTGCGTTTTGTTTAATAGACCTGTAGATTCTAGATATATATGCAATTGTTAAGCTCTATGCTTTTTACATATTTTAGATATAGTAGGTAAAAGTGAAGTTGGTCTATAATTATTGTCATCTTCTACCGATCTCCCCTTGTATAAAGGAACAACGTTTGCAATTTTAAGCATGTCTGGAAAGGTTCCATGTGATATACAGTTATTTATAAGAGCAGTGATTGGTTGTATTATGAATTCTTTGCATAGTTTAATAATTCTGGGCCCTATACCATCAGCCCCAGCAGATTTGTTTGAATGCAGTTGATCAATTAAAGTTCTAACTTCTAATGAAGTAATAAATTGAACAGAGAAATGCTTAGAATATAGCTTAGCATCAAGATATGTTTTCAGTGAGTTGAAATCGTGTTCAGTAAATTCAGTCTTTTTAATAAGTTTCGAGATGTCAACAAAATGGTCATTGAGTGCATTAGCTACATTTGTTTTACCAGATATTATTTGATCATCCTTCCTTATTATGTTTGGCAAAATAGAGGATTCTTCGTGTTTATTTGATGCTAATTTAATAGTTTTCCAGAGCGATTTCGCACTTGCTTTGTTTTGTACCGCATTCGAAACATTTGATTGCACTATAACATTTATTATGCCACAACTTATATTGTGGCCAATTAGATTCGCGTTTATATTTATCCCTTAAAGACCTGGCTTGTGTTACGTTTTCGTTATACCAACCAGGTTGTTGTAATCTCTTCACTTTTTTATATTTGATAGGGACATTCTCATTAATAACTGAGTTTAATATGTTATAAAATACTTTAAATGCCTCATTAGTATTCTCTTTTGTTTCAACTATATCAAACTTAGCATTTGCTAAGTCGTTATGAAAATTGATTTCATTAAATTTGTTAAAACATCTGTACTTAATAATTTTATGATCTTCTGTCTTAACAATTTTTCCTTTGACGCTTAATGTAAAAACTACTGGGTAATGGTCACTTATGCCTATTTTTGGTATAATCACCTCAAAAATGTTGTCATATTTTGAATACAAATGGTCTTATATTGATGACGGACGTTCAGTAACTCTTGTTGGAAAAGACACATGTTGTTTTAAATTAAAAGTAGTGATAAGTTTTTCCCATTTCTTATTGTTAAATATGTTTTGGCTTAAACATGGAACATTAAAATCATCGGTCGAATACAAATTACAATCTTCCATGTCTGCCTTATTTATCTGTAATTCAAATGAGTCAATCCAAGATTGAGGGCTATTTGGTGGGCGATAAACAAAGTTAATTAGATATGGTGTGTACTTTAAATTGTTGATTTGTAGCCAAAAAGATTCAATATCGTCACTTTCTAATTCATTTCTACGTACAAAAGAGATGCTTTCTTTAATATAAACTATTATACCGCCTCCAGCAGAAATAGCCCTATCACGTCTTACAATGCTGTAACCGGAAATGGATATTGTATTAATCTCCGTTTTATCATTTCGAAATGTTTCACAAAAGCCTATATCTAAAGAACTATTTTCGTGTAAGTAAACACGAATTTCATCCAATTTAGGCAATACACGTTGGATATTCAAATGCATAATATGCAAACCTTTTTTTATCTAAATGGAATATAACAATGAATTTTTAATTTTACATTTTAAAGCAGATTGTATGTGAGATTCCATAATAACGTTATTATCCAGGGATGATATATCAGTGTCTAAATTATTTATTGTGCTACATCTAACATTATTCAATCTTACGCAATGTGGTGTATGTTGATTTTTATCATCATTAGCAATAATTAAACTACACTTACATCTGTGCGAGTCACATTGGTTACATACCGACGAAAGAATGCCAAATTTATTTGTGCTATATAACGGTGTAGTACGTCTGTCATCAGTAACCTATTGTCTTTCTGGTAGTCTGCAGTCACGTGTTACGTGATTATGACGTCCACAGTTCGTGCAATATTGACTGTTTTCATGATTGACCTATCGACGAACGTACCGGAAATCACGATTTTCATTCTGACAATCACGATGCTCACTCCGGGTGTCCAGGTGTCCGTTTCTTAGATCATGATGCCTGATGAAGTCATGGTGCCCATTACGGAAGTCATGATGCCCTTTTCGGAAGTCATGATAACCGTTCCGGAAGTCACAATGCCCGTTCCAAAAGCCATGAAGCCCGTATTGGAAGTTCGGTTTAGCGCTCCGAAATTCACGATGCCCGTTTATGAAGTCACCGTTAGACTTCGAGCTAATTTTAATTATGTGAGTGTACTAGCCACTGTGACAGTCAAATAAACTTCATTAAAAAAAAATTTGGAGGACATAATCAAAGCTCCGCAAAGAAGCTAATGTTTCCCAAATGTAGCATTGCATACTTTTAATAGGTTTATTCTAAAAACAATAGGATAAAGAGGGATTGTATGACATCGGAATACAAGCGTCGCCTGCTTCCCATAGCCGCAAGGCGCTAGCTACGGCCAAGAGTATACTTAACCTGTGATCCCCGGCTATATTGAAAGATAGGAAAACGGATTATCAGAGACGCGTATCTAAGAAAACTGCAAACAATCGTCTTACGTATACACTCAACCAAAGTAAACGGAAATAAATGGAAATAACGGTAAATGTTGTATAATCGAGGTAAAATTTTAGCTTTAAACAAATCCGCTCTGAGTATTTGAACATACTAGATCTAGTGTTCATAACAAAATATTGCAAAAATGTGGCAAAACGTGGAACAGATAGCATTACTATAAATAGAAAATAAAACACTTCTCATTCGGTGTGTTATATATAAATGCATGTAATTCGAACACCGTTAACTTAGATGACCAACTGTCGATTTCGAATTCATTTGAAAAATGTTGAAACAACCCATGTCATGTACATATATATGTTCTTGATATACATGTAACATCGTTTTAATTGACGCATATATAGAGACAATAAAAGCGACCGCACTTCGCAAAAAGCTCAGACACATATAATAATAACACATGCACACATGCATACGATCATTTGAAAGCCAAACTTAGATATATCAGTACACTTATATATTATGTATGCCTTTTTTTGACAAGCTTTTGTAACCTTGATCTGTATTGGACCATTATATGGAAAATAAAGTTATAATAGGATTATGTAAATCCGTTACCAAAGAAGTTTCTCTTGTACACACTATGTTTTATGATTGATTACAACATTTATTTTAACCCGTATTTGTAAGAATAAGATCTATTTTTAGGAATGTTCGATTAAAGGTTCCCGTAAGTAGATCATCTAATGTGTCCAAAGGTTTCCTAATAATAAAAGACGTGCAATTTCAGACGTTGTCAACACAAAATATGTCCGCAGCCTGTAACACAAAAGAAATATAATCAAATTGAGTTAAGATAGGATTTATAAGTGTATTCGTTTAAAAGATTTTTACTACAGTTCATGTAATTACATTCGCGAGTGTTGTATAGATGCAATTGATACAAAACTTTAAAGGGACTGTCAACCACGAATGACAAAAAAAAGAAAAGTTCTAAAATACCATATTTTTACAATCATTAGTTTATATTGATTAAAATATCACGACTGGTATATTACATTACTTGANTCACGGTACAATTTTTGGTCGGACACAAGTGTGTCCAATTAAGCTTTTATTTCCAATCGTTTCAAACAGCAGAAACACAAAGATTACATGACCGTACGTCATTTAAACGGTTATTTCCCATTCAATAAACATTAATGAATCGATAACAATACGTTTTATTGTCATTCACACACCATCAAAAGTGTGTTTCACTCCGATTTGCAAATAAACCACCAAGAGGTTTAATTTTTGAAGGAAGTATGTGAATCCTCTGTGTTCGCATGCGTCTGCTACGGGTCTTTTTATTGGTTGGGCGGAATTTCCCGAGGATCTCCGTAAAAAGTGGAGTGAGAAATTGATGAAAATCGACCAAACGTATTTTGTGTTTACAAAATCTCTGACGTCATCAAATGGTTTCCCAGAGTCAAAATATATATACATTGTATATATATTTTTAGATTTTGTACTCGCGGATCGAAAGACGCGATAAAATGGTGTTTACCATACTTTTTCGATAAAAATAGGTATTGTAACCGATTGAAAAAAATGTAATGTGCATACAGGTGCTGTTTATTTACCGTTTAATGACTTGGTTATTGAGTTTTAGCTCTTTAAAGTGATCGACATGGAACATTTCTACGTGGACACACTTGTGTCCGACCAAACACGATTTTGGAAATGGGTCAATTTCTGAGGGCTGGTATCGAAATACTGCTGGATCAATGGTACTGATCTTAATTTTTACTGATAATTTTTTTATTAGCTTTCGAAAACAACCGGTGTGTAGTTGATTCGTTAAAAATTGTTCGAGTTACACGGTTTACAGTAAAGATGGTCTAGTTTTACGGCAAACGAAGTTTAACTCCTTGTCTCTATTATAGCATATATAAAAAATTAAAAACAACAATTAAAAAAAATATGGGCTTACCTCCTGTGCATACATCAGGTTAGTGAAGGGGGTCCATTTATCATATGTAAATGGAATGTTTTGCTACTTTAGTGTCTTTCTCTGCTTTGCTCATTATGTTCAATATTTTAAATAATATATGAGCCGCATTCTGGGAAAACTGGGCTTTACGCATGTGCGTTATGTATCGTCCCTGATTAACCTGTGCAATCCGCACAGGCAAATCAGGGACGATAATTTCCTCTTTTATGGAAGTTTTCGTTTCATAGAAGTCTCTTCTACACGAGATCCTTTCAAGGCGGGGAGTGCCGTCTTACATGATCCTGTGCGGACAGCAAATGCTAATTTGGGACGACCCTTTACGCACAAGCATTAAGCCCGATTTTCCCATAAGACGGCTACATTTAACAAAACATACATACATGTATAAAGACAAACTTCTACCAACCAGTTTAGGTAAACATGAAATAGTTCAAACAAAGAATGAACATTTTGATTTCAAAAGTGATATTCGGTATATGCATTTCCTACCAATAATTACTAATCTGATAGGAGAAAACGTTCAAGGCTAAAACTGTATAAAACGTAACACTGCCTGTGTTTCATTATGATGACTTATGCTTTTCACTTTAAAATAATACATACATCGAGTTCTTTAGCAAATTATGCAGGCGGACTACAAACAGAACACGAATGTAACAAGCAAATTACAAACAAATCACAAAAAGTCAAACAAACTGTTCTACAAAGCCTTTAACAAAAAAACATCCGTTAATGCTTTCAGACCAGAAATACGATATTAATCCTGTTTCAAACGTGAAAATAGGTACCATACGGTAAGTTTCACAGGGTAATGTTCCTAGTACACCACATTTAATACTGTTACTAATCAATACGTCCGTATACAACGATGTTTACAGGATGTACCGTGTTTTATGTAGATGTCATTCATGAACCTCAATTCACTAACTCCATTTGTCGCCAACAAGATCTGCAAAACGAAAATACTATATGCATTTATTTCGATTGTTGATAATCTTCTAAAGTCCTGGAATAAATTGAAGATCAACTGTGCGTCTGTATTGCGTTCGCCCAAACCAACAACTGCCACGAAGTTCACCGCACGATCACACAACGAAACACAACCTGTCAGTGCCCAGCCAGCATGAAGTTTGAGAGTAATGCGACTAACAATAAAACTGACGTCACGTAGTGTCTGCAAGCATAATTACCCGTAATTTCTACAACAGCACTGTCCGAATTCATATTGCCCGAATATTGTTCAAATAAAGGCAACACTTCATTCACTATCGAGTTCTCAGCACCACACTTTACCAGCGGCGTTTGGAACGATGTAGGCCTGTTCTTAGAAATGGCCATTGATGCGAAATCGCTAGGTCTTTGTCCGGTATAAAGATAACTCTTTCTGTTATCGTACTCTGTTTTAACGATTTCGTGTTCCACATGTGGCAAAGTTATCCCTAAAAGCACGCAGCCATCAGTTGACGTCACGTCCTGGGTCTCTCCAAGCTTCCAGGTTCCGGCATTGCCACATTTACTTCCGGAATAACTATTCATGAACATTAGCATCTGATAATCGTTCGGCGTTATTTTCAGTTTGGTTGTCTTGAACACAAACTCACTAGCAGACGGAATGAACGCCGAGGCGTCCGTCCGGGCATACGTCCCTTTGATAGCGATGCTATAGCTGGACTCCTTACAGAGAGGATCCCGGAAGAACTCGTACACTCCCTGAAAAGAGCGCCACCCTAGGAACGATAGATGGCGCGTCAAAAACTGGCCGTTAGGTCTGGTTTCGCACCGCTGACTGATCCACTCCCCCGGAAGTGCCACGGCGCTGTGCTGGCGACGGGGAAGTACCGGAGGACTCCGATCTGACGCGTGTGATATCAACCTGCACATATCACATCCCTGTACCTGCAGCAATCATACAATACTCATGTTGGTGTAAGTAAGCCAAACAATTTTAAAAAAGAGCAAACGTGTAAATGCACGATCTATAAAGGTTATTAATATTACTACGTAACAGAAACGGTGTATTCGGTAAATGTGAATGGCTTGACAGCTGGTAAGGAAGTCATTCATCTCTTTAGTATATATGTGTAAACAGTAATAAAGTTATAAAGGTGTGCGTTTTGTATTCTCAATAGTAGCTCGAGTGTGCATTTAATGTAGAAGTTCGAAAAACGTGAAGCGTAATAAAACTTCAAAGCTGCAACTTGTTCAGAAATGTAGCCGATTTCTTTATCGATTCTAATGATTTTATCTCACCATATCTTTATAAAAATAATTAAATTTTCAATCGTGGTATTTATCCAGATAATTGGTGTAAAGGTGCAATCATACACAAATTATTTTAAAGGTGACAATGATGGTCCTTCCAATTAGAGAGGTATCACCCTTGTTAATGTAATTTCAAAAATAGTTTCATTATGTCCACGAAACAAAATCAACTTCTGGTGTGAGGGTGAAAATATATTTAAACCACTTCAATTCGGTTTTATTGATAAACGAAGTACAACCGATTTTTTTTTATCTGACGTAGCATTATTCAAAATGTTCTTTTGCAGAAACATAAGTTATATCGTGCTTTAATTGATTACGAAAAGGAATTCGATACATTAATCCACGACACGAAACATTGTGGATATTATTAATCGAATGGGGTCTCGGTTGCAAAATAATAACAATTAAAAAAATATATGCTAATGTTAAGTCATCTATAAAAAAAACAAACACGCAGGATATGCCATATTCCGACTTCTTTGATTGGAGTTAATCAACGGGTACCATTTCACCCCAACATTTAATATTGTTCATATAAAAGGATATTAAATATTGTATTAATGTTTTAAACCTTTCAAATGACGCTTTGAATTCGCTATCTGTTGTTATGCTGTTATTTGATAATGATATTGTAATATGTACTACTAACCCAGTAAGCCTTCCGAATCATCTTAATGATATATACTTTTACACTTATAAATGGAGTCTTAAAATAAATGTAAACTAAACGAAAACATTTATTTTTGAAAAAACGTTAAAGCAGGTGTAACTACTCATGGTCCATTTATAAAGAGTGTATTGAAATTGTCGATAGTTTGTGAACCATGTTGTAAAATTCCTTTACACTGAAAATGTGTTTATTAGTGTAAAACTATTTAATGAACAAGCACTTAAAGCATATAATCACATTGTATCAATTTTTAGCCTTGTCAAATTAGACTTCAAAACAAATCTAGCTATATTCGATTCATGATTGGTTACACCAATCATATTATATGGTTCTGAAGTCTGGTGCATCTATGACAACTCTGATATTGATAAATTACATTACAATTTTTGCAAGCACATTCTATATGTAAAACAATCTACTTCTAAGCTATACTTAGTGAATTGAGTAGATTCCTGTGAGCCGTTGTATGCCAACTTACAGCATTGCGTTATTGGATGCAAATTGTAATTAACTAAAATGCATTTTTATTCCAAGATGTTAAGTAACAGATGGCAGCTCGCCGGATTGCCAATAAACTTTGAACTGGATTGAAGTTTACGTACACATTTAATGGATATACCATCAGCTAACGTACGATCTGGCACAATATATAAAAAGGTTTCACAAGCATAAGGACTAAACATTGGCAACATTTCGGACATGCGAGATGAGATCACTGTTCAACCAAAACGTCACTGAAAACTCCAGCGGCCATTTAATTGAATAATTGGTCGAAACTCTAGATAACAAATATATCGTACAAATTAGTTACCTGCGCTATATCGATATCATGTAAGGCGTTCTAAATATATGTCTGGGTTTTCGAATACAAAGGTCGTTGTCGCCTTTAACATAATTACGGTGAAAAGTATAGCCTCGGTATGGGCTACACTGTTATTTGAAACTTTCAACAGCCACTCCGCTGGCATCTCTTAAACAGTATATATCTATGTATTGTCATGAATACCCGCTTTGTAGACCTTTGATGGTGGTTAAGTTTACAATTAAATTACCCAAACGAAACTCATTACAACCCAATTTACATAATTTGTTACCAAAGTCATTGCACTGTCATGCCTTTCAAAGACTCGCTTAAGAACTTTTGGGACAATGTGTGAGTCGATTATAAGACGCGTGCTTATTCGCAATCAATCATTTCCATAATATCCTTCTATCAGGCTTATCATAAGGTTTGGTTTCGTGCATTCGAATACAATCAGAAGGTGTGTAATACAGGTGGTTGAACATTCATCTGATAGAACGGGAAATCGCCCTTCCCTAATTGTACTCTATTGATTGGTGAATTAAAAACACAATTATTGAAGTTACAATGGATATATTGTCGTAAATACAGAAATTTTGATGCGTGGATTTGTCATAATTACGCCTTTTAATTAAGTTCTGTGCCATAGACCATTTACTTTTTTTAATATGTTTCGATTATTCATAAAGAAATGCTAATTGTGCTTTTTGTGTGTGATTAATTCAAAATCATACTTGGAATAAATCATTCATTTACGATATTGCGGGATATTGTTATCTTTAAAGGTGGAGTATACTAACCCCCGGTTTCACGAGCGGTGCCTGGTAGTGCGTTGGCACGTACTGACGTCGTTGTGTCATATCCGTGCTGACGTCACCAAGATGGAGCTCGCGGCGTTTCACAGCGCCAGAAATGGATTTCTCGATTCTCCTTTCTACCCGTATTAGCTGGAGTTCGTTCATCGTGAAATTAAAAAGTTTCGTGCAATCAAAGTCCTCCGCTTTTGCGCCGCCGTCTTCACGAGCATTCCGTTTCCTTGGAAACTTAAAAATGTCAAATTTACGAAAGGTTTTTACAGAGTTCGCACTGGACTCACTACAGTATCTCCGCATCAATTTTCCAAATTCATTCGCCTTTGTATCGGTAAATGGTATAACCCTGACCTCTGTGAGTTGATACCGGAACTCGAATCCGCCCGGGGTTCTCCAAGACTCGTGCACAAGGCGTACCGTCCCACGCGCATTGACGTTGTGTGTCACGTGACTGCAATCCTCGTCGGAGTAGTAAAACAGCTGTGCGGTGAAACCTGACTTACGGAACGCGTACTTTCGAATAACAAACTCGGGTCCTGGTCGATTCTCACACCTTAAACAAACATCAATACATTAGTTATAAATGGCTTTGCTTGGGTATTTATTAATTATCATCAGCATAACACTCCTTGTTAAGTACTAGTATTATAACAGAACGAAACTTTATTATGACCGTTTTTACACATGCGAGATATATAATTTTTTCAATAAAATCGCCAAACATTCGCGAAAATATTTATTACATGTACTTCGAATATATTCTAGTCCAGCAACGAGTTTGAAATAATTTTAATTATTGTAATCGTCACGATGCAGTTCTAAACTATAACTGGAAACGAAAATATACTAGAAGTAACCGAAAAAGAGGTACACACAATTTTGTTCATGAAATCTGCGTATTACTTTCGTTAAAAGCAGACCGCTTTTTTTACAAAAAAGTTACATTTTCACGAACAGTGTTTCTGTATACATATTATCGCATGACGCGGCTCTTTTGAGATAGATTCTCTATATTGCCGCAAAACTTGAAAATTCTAAAGTTGTAATTTGTAATATATTTTCGCTCATACTTGAAATCGCACGCATGATAAAGTACAGCGGAATTGCAGTTTCATACATTGCGCGAGCACTTATAATATTCCTTTTGAACAGTGTTTTATAATGTGAATCTTTAATTGGATTTTGGGAGTTTGAGTGACATTTTGAATGATACAGTATTGTAAGATTCGAAGACCAAAGTGTTTAATTTTCAATTTTCTGAAATGTGTAACATTTCGCTATGTATGTTAAAACAGCATAATATGTGCCTATTTAAGTATGTTTGTTTTTTTAATTGTTTATTCAATGCCTCTTGTAATAGTTAACAACAATAAACAAACAAAAAGGGCACACATTCTGGCCGAACCATTCGTAGCATGTCCGTGCGTGTGACAGGTTGCCATTTGTCATTGATTTCTGTTCGGACTCCGTATATCACAGAGCTGGTGTGAATACTGCATGTGACAGCGAAACACGTCATGAATTAGACATGCCATAAACACTCGACCTATTAAATATATTAAACAATTTGTAAATCTTCGTTTCCGCATGTTTCGATGTACGTATAAAAGGCAAAATTTAACCGTTCGTTATTATTCTTTAGTATACTAATAAGACATTTTATGATAGACCAAAAACGCTGAGTCTTATATACCATGTCGGTACTTAACATTCATTTAAACCGTCTGTAATAACGGCGGGGTTTAGTTAATTTAATTCTTCAATACAGGACAAAGAGGATTACTTGATATTCATTGATTTCAAGAAAGCCTTTAACCGAGTATGGCAGCAAGGCATCTGGAGAGTCTTACACCACTACGGCATCAATCCAAAGCTTATCGGTCTGACTTAGAACCTGTACAAGAGAAAGCAGAGCGCCAAACGAGTCGGAAGAGATGTGTCCGATTGGCTTCAACATTTGCTTGTATTTTGTCGCCGGATCTCTTTAACATCTATCTGGAGCACATTCATTCGGGAGGCGCTCGAATGAATGGAAGACAGGGGTCTGAATGGCAGAACGATTTACAGCCTACGTTTTGCTGACAACATAGGCCTCATGGCTGAACTTCGCAGTCACGCACAGCTACTCCTGGACAGAGTGGATAGCCTCAGCTCAAGTTACGTACGACGAAACCAAGACCGAATGGATGCTACTGAGTTCAAAATCTGAGTAAACAGTGAAGGAGAGAGTGGAAGAGAGAATGCTTCTCAGAGTAAAACACTACAACATACAGACAGCTTCAAGTCTCTCGGTTCGACCTTGACCCCACCATGTGACAGCGCGAAAGACATAAGAGTAAGAATATCCATAGCATTGAGCTCTATGAGCGACTTGGACAGCATCTGGAAGAGCAAGCACATCAATCAGAAAGCTAATGAGACTGTACAATTCCCTCAAAGTCCTGATTGCACTGTACGGACTCTAAGGAAAGAGTATGAAAGGCAACTGATATTATTCGAGATGCCAGCACTCAGAAAGATATTTGGAATTCGCATCATTGACAAGATGAGAAATGACGACATCAGGAAGGCCCTCAATCAGACAGAAACAATGGTTCAAAGAATACATGTACGACAACACCTGTGGCTCCGTCTTGTACTCCGGATGGACAAGCACAGGATCGCAAACTAAACACTACACGGAAAAGTGGATGGGACAACCAAAAGGGGACGCCCAAGAACAACGTGGGTGTCGGCAGCATTCTCAAGATGCGATGAGGGTGAACAATTCCTAACATGGAATACCCAAGACAGAGATCGATGGCGTTTATTGTCAAAGCATGTGAGAGCCCACGTCGACGTGCCAAAGTACAGAGATATTGCGGAAAAGAAGAAAGAAGAATTGTTCATGACGTTGTTAACTTGACGTCACTCACATTTTCATCAAAACTCTATACAGAAATATGTTCCATTGCTTTGTTATTAATCCAGAGGGATCACTGGTTTGTAGTGAATAGTGTGTCGTCATTATAATTATCGTTATTTCATTAAATATTACTAGTGGTTTCAATTTATATTCATCAATTCAGTAACAGCGGCGTATTCGCCGAACTATGATGGGACGACGTGGCTTTTGTAAAACACACTCATGCAGCTTAAATGCCTAATATTTAAATCAATGACCTATTTTTTGCCAATTTAAAAATGTGGAATATTCTAATCATTTAATCATAGTAGTTATTTCAACGTGTGAAATGTTTTGTTCTTATCTACAACTTGACTGACATTTTGGTACTCAATACATTCGATAATCGCACCTGTAGATTTTAATCGGTTATCATTTGTATACATTAATAAATTGAGCGCAGCAGGACGAAACATGGAATCGAACGCCACGGCGGTTAATTGCACAGTTAATAGGTCACACACGGTGTTTGGTGCGCATGTCATAATTTGATTTGTTTGCTAGCGCTGAAGCCAAATAGAAACGCCACCGAGACCTTACTCGTAAATAAGCGCGAAGCAGCACTAAAATTGTAAACGTTGATTGTTGAATTATTGCTGTGTTAAATACGAAAATAAACATATCATATAGTAAACCAAATATGATACTCAATGACAGTCATGTTTAGTACATCTTTTGTGGAAATTTATTACGCAATTGTGGGATCTGGACGTTTGCCGTACACACACTTAGTAGTATTGTTAATCATGTTTGTTTGGATGGTTAGTAATGTTTGTGCGTTTTCATTTGCTTCTGTTAAAAATGGAGGCTACTTCATGATGAATTAATATGATTGGTAAGATTTGAATGTGTCTATCAGTGTCACCATAAAGCACATCATGATCATCGTCATCATCATCATCCTTATAAACCTCAACATCCATCATAATCATCATCTGCAACAACGTTATCTTATGTAGAATGGAAAAATCTCATATCGACTACCAGATTTTTTTTCCTTTTTAAAAGGGTGTTTGCTCCTTGTTTGAAATGTAAGTATACTGTTGCAAAATCTCAATTTTACAGTATCAACATCGGGTTTTTACTCTGTCAGCTAAAAAAGCTAGTTTATGTGTCACCCACCCAGAAGAGATCCACTTTCCGTTGAACTTCGGCGGCGTTCGGGCATTTACGGAAGCGGAGAGCGATTCCCGTAGCGCCCGTCTGCAGTCGTCCTCCGCCCACCGAGCAGGATGAAGATCACGTGATCTGACAGCCTGTGCCGAGAGACAGCCTGAAAATGAAATAGAGCTTTTTTGCAGATGAAAAAAAAACGCAAACGATATCGATTCTGTTTTAATCAGTTTTATGTGTATCTGACTGCAAAATTCTGTTGATTGTCATATATGTTTGTAGTTTTGTAATACTATTTAGTCTATACGTGAAAGTCGATAAAATGTGAAAAATGAGTAATTTCAAAAAGGGAAAACAACTATAAGAACATTATATAGTTACGCGCTTAACACATGCTCTGAGTTACATCATGTAATGAGCTTGATACCCTGCAGGTTATATACGGACACTGGGATAATCTGCTCGAGAGGCCATACAGACTCTCTAACATCTGGCTAATGCCACTTGTCTTATTTTAATACCTATAAGACAAATCCTTGTACAGATGTTTATACTATTAGAATGTTAACAAGGCTTTTTTACATTGCTGAAACCAGCAGCAGGCACGTATTGTAAACGCGAAATTTTCATTATTTATTGGTATTTTAAAGAAAGGTGTTACGAATTTCCATGATAATAACGTTCTTTAAATTATCTTATGTTTCACAGAGCATTGTTAATGTGAATGTTAGTTGCTGAGAGTACTGGTGTTAACGTACTTGAAACTGGACACATAAGTGTTTACATTACTAGTATTTTCTGTCATTTTTAGTTTTTTGTCAGTCTATATGTTGAGATGCATATTTTGTATTAGAAAACACACACCATAAGAAATTTACGACTTCAGAATATTTGAGCTTGTGCTTTGTCAGAAATAATTGCGACTTATAATTGTCACTGTTATCAAAAAAAATATATGTTGATGTGTTTAACTGAGATAATGAGATAATGGTCATGTTTATTGTCTTTACGCATCCGACATAAACCGTACGATGCAATCTTGAAACAATAAGCATTGTGTACAGTCTATAAGGTACACGAAATAGAAAACCGTAAGTAGTTGAACTTAAGAATGCTCAGTGATAAGTATACATATCCATATTTTAATAAAATACATTTACATTTGAGTTGCGTCATGCGAAAATGGTCTTATGTTATATGCGGCCAGCGAAGCTCCGAACCAGTCTTCACATTCGCACAGTTAGGACAGAGGCTGAAGTGTCCGCTAATGAGACCACGAAATCTTGTGTGAATGTATGTTATTTTGTTGTTAAATGTTTCTTCTATTGTCCGTTTAAACATATTTTCTTTACTTTATCGAGCGTTTACCTAATAGCGGTTTGTAAGTTTACAATAAATATTACATTTTAACTACTTAAGGACACACTCCACGAACTGGTTAAACAGACAAATACCTTCGTATTCGCATTCTAATTAAATAGTTAACATTCCCCCAATTGACTCGTGGCACCGTAGCTTACAACGTTTGCGTGAGTTGTATCGAATAGTTTGTTACTTGTTGAATAAAAGCGCGTGAGAACTATTTGTGCGGTATTGTTCTTCAATAGTTGACAAGGTGTAATGACTTCAACAGGTGTCACAGGCTTGATGCGAATTCTATTCTAATTACTTGAGTCTATCACAGTGTGTCACCGCATGTTGTCCAAATTTTGCATGTATCTTTTGTATTCTTTTTAACATATTCGGGTGTTTCGCGGTGTGAACTACGGCCACACGAGAGTTCATACAACCACTTGAGGACGCTTTCTATTTGAAAGTCAAATAATGGCATTTACAGTTTGACAAAATAATATTGTGTTTCGATGACTCAAACCTACCACACGATGTTTGCACAGGTGAGTCGACCTTCAATGTCACGCGGCGGCTTAAAGAATCCGTTTTGTGATAATAAATTGTGGTCAGCGGTCAAGTTTGGCGTGTCCACTGCCGGTTTAATCAGGGGCACATGCTGTTAGTGGAATTAGAATAATTCTGATTCTGATATCCGAAACTCAAAACAATGAAACGCAAACAAACGAGAGCTGGCCGGACGAACGTGTTACAACACCGCTCACCGTCGCCAACTGACCGCTGGTCAGTCTACACAGTCAACGGTCAACATCTGGTCATTCTAAACAGCGTAGGTAACGGATAGATGAAACAGTTAATGTTAATGCGTGTTAAATAAAATGGAATTAAATACCATACTTATGATTGTCGTGATCACACCGTGTGTCATGGTGGCAAATATTGACCAAATCATTAGATGTATATCTCTTTTGGGTTCAGATGATACATTTGGAATAGCGCAAGGTTCAAATACCTTAAATTAGGTATTGTCGACCTGTTACACATCGCTATGATAGTATAACGATAACATCTTGGTCTGGATTGAACGTCAATTGTAATGATGAGACTTATTAAATAATTGGGCCGCTTTTCAAAGATATTTCTGTTTGATGTGACCCACTATAACGTGATTACATTGTATTATAATCAGTTCTCTACAAAAAGGTTTAACCGTTAAGTTTNGTACTCTCGCGTTCTCGCATTCTCGCCCTCTGGATTTTAATGTGTAACCACGATGGCCCTAACGGTATTCCGTAGACATAAAATAACTCCTTCGCGTTATAGTGTGATAGTTCAATATGTGTATGTTTTAATCTATTCATGCAAAAAACAAATACATAAACCATTATCGTCACAGATCAGCTCATTACAGCTTTATGTTTAAAATATTAAACATGACCGTTTAAACTATTTGACGCCATCAGTAAATAGAATGAACTCAAGGATGGATCAAGATTTAAGGATCGGAGGGTGTAAACTTTTGATCGCACTCATATAAAGAATACATCTTAGCCCATCATCATCAAAAACATAATCATACACATCCTTTATGTTATAATGTATAAGTTTTACAAAACAGAGCGGTGAGCCAAGACAAATGTAAGCATAAATGTCCAGTTTTTACATCTTTACATTTGCCCATATTACGAAGCTTTAAGTTCCAATCTTGGAGCAGTCTGGGTAGGTTATTTTTGTTTAAAGTTTGTTTTACACGGTGATGCATCTTTTTTACAAAAATGAAAGAGCACAGAAATATACAAGCATGCATGGTTAGGAAATTTTAGGGCTGCCGCCATATCAGATCTGCTAGTGGTCTTAAGTTGCCAAGTGTTTTCACGCCATCTAAAGAGCCCGGTAGTTTTTGATTAATACGCAATTGCGGTATTTAACATGTGTGTACCTATAAATCGGGCTCTCTGAATATCGCGCATTCTCGTGTTGTTAATTAAGTACTAATCCCAAAAGCACACCATAATCTTTTCAGAGATACTAACAGTTCAACATTCGAAAACCCAGGACAGTGTTTGCTGTTACGTTATTATGACGGAACATAATGTGTACCTTGGTTTAAGGCCTGTCTAATGTTGGGGGTTTGGATACAACATTACGTAAGCGATATTCAACCTTATCGCACATCGGTGTTCGGCCGCCTTTATTCCTTAATAATTTTAGCAGTAGTTTCACTTTACGAAATAAAACGAAATAAAGGTTTTGTTCTGAGTAAATATTTTGTCAAGTAATTAAGAGTGGAATCTCGTGAAAACAAATGTTTGTTTGACATCTTCACATGAAATGTGGAAACCTGATTTAGTTTTAAATATTTGCCATTTCACACCCTGTATAAAGTTTCACATTATAGATTTCCCGCCTTTAGTACGAAACTACAAACTCTAATGAAAAAAGACAAACATGTAGGATAAAAAAAGGCACAATCGTCGAGAATGCACTGTAATTTAAAAACAAAACAAAATATTGTAAATCATAAACATTATATGGAAAACAGAATTTGGTATCAAATAACAATTTAACAATTACATGTAAATAAATAAAATGCATTATTCTTTTCAGCCCTCATACGAACTTGTTTGTACGTGTTAAACCCCATTTAGACAAGTTATTCAAACTAGTAACATTGACGTGTATTATTATCTTTTCCTTATAGGGGCTCAAAAAATGTTTACAGTGAGACCTGTAAGTAAACTTAATCTTAAAACAGACCAGAAGCTAAAGCTTGGACGACGACCGAGGCATCACGAACATGCGCGCGCACCATGCGCAAGTGAACAATATAGGAATGTGGCGGCTTTCGAGCCCCTTTCATATTCGTTCACGACGAATCCACGAAATTAACGTCCCCATTATTGCCAGACGTCGCTTTATTACCTTCGGAGGCATTCGGTTACGATTATCTCTAGGTCGACAAACATGTTTATTTACACGCCTGTTTTGTTAATTTTGATAATATTAATTGGATACCAATTGTGGCCATACCGAACTACAGGGTGGTTGCGCCGGTGATGATCATTCTGTGAAAGTATGTTCGTATTTTATTTTGCAGGTTGGAACATGACATGATGTCCAGTTGACTACCACTTCTGTTTCAAGTATCGAAATAAAAACGAAAATATTAAATGAATATTTGTCGTAAATCGCAAGAATAATTTACATTCAAATCGCATTTCTCAGATATATAACTGATGAATTAATGAATGCATTATTTCTTTAATGTTATACCTAATTGTTAACCGTGTAACAACACACTTCTTGATAAAAATGTGTTTATTTAATAGCCTTATCACGGAATAACATTTTTCATCCACATGTACATCAACGAGAAATAGCGTATCAACGTCAACATTTAATTTACCAAATTGTATGTTGCATATAAGGTACTGCAACAGCGTTAACCATAAGGCAACACAATTAAACAGCAATGTTTGCAACATACTTATGTACAAGTATGTTGATTCGTATATACATGTAGTTATAAATTTATAATGTTTGCGCTTTCTTCTTATAAATCCCGAAATCCTGCATGCGCAACTGATTTCTTTAAACTCAGCTTACAGCTTTTTGACTGGCTCAATTTTGCAAAGCAATTTGTCATCGTACCTTTAGCTGAAAATTGCAATATATCATCTTCGAAATAGTCCTGTAATAGTGAAACCCAATCTTCATTAAGTCTAGCAAATCATGCACACTGTAGGACTGCTAGTCTAGTTCGTTTCACGGGCTTGCGTGTGATCGACAATGGCCCAGTCCCAATTCGGGTTATCGTTAGGGGCCGTGCCAAGTTTTCTGCTTAATTTAAGCTATGCGACCGGTCAATTAACTTTTAATTTGATTTATACGAAATGTGGTCGTTCAAAGAACCTTCCATTCTTAAGTAAAATAATGCTCCCTATTTTAAACATTTTGAAAAATGTGTTTGATTGTATGTGTTCTGTGATATAGTAGTATATAAGGCACTTTAATAGAGATTCTTGTAATACTCTCACCCAGTAATCATTGCATAAAGAATGGAGCTCACAACTTAATCTATCCGGGTAAAGGTCTTTTCGGGTTCTTCTTCTGATAGAGTAAATATGTAACCAATTGAATTAATTTACCGAATAAATTAGAGTAAACAACCATTACTAAGCCAGTTCTAAGAGAATTATTAGGTTTGTATTTGACTATTTGAGTTATTGCTATTTAACGTCTGTTAAGTATTAGTCTTAAAAGATAACAAGTGCAAATGTTTCGCCTTATTATAAATAATAATAATAATTTTAAAATAAAGTGTTGTCCAGTATTTTACGTTCCTTTGATATGATCCATGTGATTGACTTTAAAAAATAAATACGTTAACATTAAAATTCTGAATTGTTAGTGCCATATCATAATTAATATAAATACGTTTTACATATGTGTATTATATAACAGTATATGCGATAAAGGATATCGTTATCAGAAGTTTTATTCAAGAGAATTTATAACATTTCGCACGAAAAAAATAATCTGAAGCTGGGACTACAGATATACATTATGCGCTACTTCAAACGCACCGTATTGCCTATTATATCATAAAAATTTGTTTCTGTACAACGGAAAACATCTAATTGCGAATTAAGCCATTAGTTATGTCGGCTTTATCTACGTGTTATCACGGAGACTTTAATCATGAAATTGGCCGTATATTTGCGCCGCGAAAGCGATCTATGTTCGGTGCCAAATGTTTTACATTGGCCTCGTGTTCCCCGTGCCTAATGAGCGTCGGATAGCGTATATCGGCGTTTTTAGAGAGCTTATAGCGACGCGCGGGTGTCCGAATGAGATATCCTTGGGCGGGTCCCCTTGCTGATTTCCGTCAGAGAACAAGATTTGTGCCTCGCTCTATGAAAAAGGGGTTTAATGTCTGTGCGTAAAGTGTCGTACCAGATTAGCCTGTGCAGTCCGCTCACTCTAATCAGAGACGACTCTTTACGCTTTAATTACATTTTTCGTTTAAAGAAAGTCTCTTCTTAGCCAAAATCTTGTTTATGCAGAAAGCGGGCTGCACAGGCTCATCTGGAAGGACACTTAACGCACATGCATTAAACCCCATTTTCACAGAGCGCGTCTCATATAATACATTTTAAAGAAACCAACACAGTTTTATTATATTTCGGTTACTGCTAAAAAATATGTGCGTGTAACTTGTTTAAAGAAATTTGTGTTCATGTATATAGAAAATAGTACATGATTTTGTTAATCGTTTTTGTTTGAAGAGCTAACAGTTTTTTTTTACCATTTTAAGTTTGATGTGTGCATAAACTGCTGTCAGATGAATTCAGTATACTGACGTAGTAATAGCGGAGCATTAATTTCGACGTCTATAAAACAAATCAGACCTTACACCGTGACAGCTAACAAGATGATAATGAGTCTAATACATGGCCATACACGAGTAAATGGGAGACTGACCCGGAGTAATTTAGAAACTGAACTCGGCTAATGGTCTTACGTCGTAGCACGTGCGTTTAATGACGTCGACGTAGAGTGCTCGAATATTCTCTCAACTGTAATAAGTGCTAGTTTGTGATAGTTTGTGTTGTTGTTTTATCGTTGGTTTTATTTGTGCGTTTTCAAAAATACATTAATAAAACATCGTTTAGCATCTCGAATTGTTCGTTGTGTTATGCGCCACCTTAAGAAGTACGAACATTTAAACGTATTTCATTTCGTTTTTTAATGAGCAACATGTATATATTTAAAACATGGAAAAATACATTTAACGCGTGGGCCTACGTACAAACAATAATTTGGCTCACACATATTCACTCAATAAGAGAATCAGTGTACATATCTTTCAAACATTAAAATAAATGTACGCAATTTGTAAATGTGATATCAATTATGTTCATACGTTCACAGAACATGTTAAAGATTTCCATATTGAGAACAATACTTAGCATGTGTTGTATATATTTTATAATGATTCATGACCAGTAATTAATTAAGAAGGTTCACCCATGTGCTTGGTTACAGCATTTATCGCGATTATTTATTCGTATATTTCAAGTGAACCATTTGTAAATGATAGATTGCAAGGATGCGAGGTATTGTTCACGACATTGTGTTACGTTTTGCTATATCATTCACCTGTAATGGTAGATGAAACATCTTTGAAAAAATGTGTTTTGCTTAACGTTTGCCTGTTCCAAATACTTAAAATCTGTTGCATTTTCTTTACCAGCAATTAATAACTGATTAATAGAGTTGTTTTATCGGAGGATATAAAAATTTAATTATCGGCGTGTACACAATTATATAAATACTATGTAACAAGTGCGAGAAATGGCGTGCGTATATAAATAAGGGAAAAAACAAAACTTCAGTGAATAATGTTATACTAAAACATTAGCCTTTATTATTGTTATGTAAATTATGAGAAATTTCAGTATTTGCTGATTACCTAATTCTGAATTGTATCTATTTGTTTATTTATTTCGTCTGTGTTCTTAGTAATCCACACAACTATGTTATTACAGGATAAAGATACAATAATCCCCGGCGTGTTCAATTGGCTCAGATTCTAATTGAGATTTTGATAACTAGTTTAGTCGACATTGATACTGAGCAAACCATCTTACGTAATGGAGTTAAGCGTCTCAATAAGACACGAAGATAACCAAACGATTAAAGCTAATACTAGTGTCATATAATTAATACGTTGGTTTCGTTGTGATGTCCGTTTGTGCGTCGTTGATAGACATGATTATATATGTTTATCATGCAAAAGTATAGAAAAGTGAAACTTACAAATCGATATATGTGTGTGTACATGTTTACGTTCTTTCGACTTTTTTTTAGTCCGTAGATGGTTAATTGTGTGCTTATAAAAAACGTAAGCTGTAGCTTGTGCCAAATCAAGATCGAGTATAGAAATGATCCACAAATATAATACACTATATTTCAATATATATATATCACATTTTCAAGCCCAGATAAAATATATTATCGATTAATATAGCTAACAACAAAAAGTCCCATTTAATAGTTCTATGAAGAAAAACACGTTGTTGTGAAAAATAATTATATAAGTTTGTCATATTATATGATTGAAGGCATATATGCATTAGGAGGTACGCTTGAATATACAATATAATTGATCATTAAACTTAATGTAAAAACTTAGTACAGTTTTCCTTTGAAGAAGCTACATACAATTTCTTATATTGTGACCTATGCCAAAAGTTTGTAGATGATTAGTGATCAATTAGTTAAAAAATACAAATTTACCTACATCTGTTTTGTGTTTTAAATATATACCGTAGAAATACCTGTTTTGATGCCAAAGATTATGCTGAAATATAATTCTGAGTTAATGTTATAATTATCGTCCTCATTAGGCTAAGCATCATTATCGTCCTGATCATCGCAATCGTTATTATTATTATTATTGTTATTATTATTATTATTATTATTATTATTATTATTATTATTATTATTATTATAGTTATAAATTGAAATATCGTGCCGCAGCAATGTTTTTCATTGGTATTTAACTAACGCCACTGAAAACATATCACCGGAGCGGTATTATTGTGCATACAATTTAAATCATGCAATAAAAACTAAGACTTACCAATAAGTGACAACACAATCAGCATAAATTCCGCGTCCATGATTGAGGCTGTATTCGTTCGGATACGCGCTTATTGTGTGTTTTCTCACATTCAAGTTAAATCCATTTTCATAAGTAGAATGCACATACACATTTTAATCACTGCACAGAAAATAACGACAATTCACTCATCACAAATGTTTCGCCAACAATAGTCTGGGGCAATAAATTTTCGCAGTTGAATCAACGGTTTATTTTTACGGTGCATGTAATTGTGCTCACTGGATCTGATTTATGAGCCAACAATCCAAGTTTGCGGTAGGTAGATTTCCAGTTACACGAAAAATGAATGAAAGTGTACATCCGCGCTGTGATCGCCTCGCATTACAGAGCGCAGAACAACTGGTCATAGTGGATTTCCACCTCTCAAAAATACTATACCCTACTACACCCCATAGTAGGCGACAACCAAATGGCCCGCATCTAGCGCCCGTGGAAGATGTATGCGTGAAGTGCGTGACATTATGTTTATCGCGATATAAACACTCAGATAGACCTATTTTATTTTAACACTGTGATACTTAAACAACAGCAACAAAAACTCTTCATATTATCAAATTTGTGATACAAAGGTTAAACTAAGACAAAGTTTAAAAACAACTTAGAAGCAAATAAGGGACAACTCAAATAATATGGAAACAAATATCACACATGACATTCAAGTGTAAGTTTAAAGGATCTAAAAGCTTATTTAACATAACTTATAGAAATCTTCGTAATTTTTAACCAAAATCACGAATTTACGGGCTTTCCGTGTCTGAATTTGATTGGCAAAGTAAAATACATGTACTTCAATTTATAGGTTGCACGTACACAATCAGTAGTTAATAAAATCTTAAAATCTGTATGGGCCTCGCTCTGTGAAAATGGGGTTTAACGCATGTGCGTTAAGTATCGTCACAGCTTAGCCTGTGCAGTCCACACAGGCTAATCAGGAAGTACCGTGTTCACATTATGAATTATAAACACATGATTCGCAATTGTATCTTAGGAAATAAAACATTCATTCCGACGACTGATATTTCTATAGAAAAATACGGCTAATGAAACAGTTTGCGACAGATGAAAGGCATATAGACCAGTTTATACGCATTAATTTGTCGAAACATGTATCATACTAATTAACACTGTATGAATCATATAGCCCACGTGTATAGAAAACTCAAACGTATGTTTCCGCGTGCATCCTTTCCAGTGTTTACTAAAGGTCGGTGTCGGAATACAATGGACTACATGGCGCGTGATTAGGCTAGATCGCTATCGTATTAATCCACAGCGAGGTTTAAAAGTTAAAATGCTATCGTGAACATCTTAGAAATTATTACAAAACAGATTGACTCGATAGAATTATCTTAATGGGACGATTAAAAGGCTGCGATAGGGTAAATCGGTAAAGAAAAGCGACCGTTCGGTTTATTTATGGGCGCGCGATTAATGATTGACAGGCGTTCGACCCCACGATTTGGCGCCGTTCTGTAACGCGCTCATTAATTTTGCGAACTCCACCAAAGTTCATTAATTAGCGAATGTCTGTGTTAATAACATTATAGACATGACATTGACAATTATTAAGCTAGACGGGAAAGGCTTTTAAGCTTGTTCTACAATGGTTTCTTGAAGTCTTGACCCCCGTGTCAATGGTGAATTATAGATTGTAGACCGCGTTTATGGTTCTAAGAAGTATCCATAACGCTTCATATTATTTTTAAAGATGAAAACAGAAATTACAATAAGAAGTTATATAGGATGGCCGCGATCTTACGTAGCATACAATTACATGAAAGATATACATGTACTACTAATTGGTGACATAAATTACCACAATTAAAATTAATGTTGTAATGGTTGTCACCAATCGAATGCATTGAATTTATTAAAGGGGCTTGTTTACAGATAATCGAAATATTTATTTTCCAACTTTTTGCACATCTCACAAACGTTAAACGACAATTTAAATCACAAAGCAAAATACCACCAATGGCGTGGACTCATCCTGAAAATACAGCTTCGTTAATGAATTATCATCATTTTAGCCTAGCTCTGTGAAAAGGAGGTTTAGTGCATGCGCGTTAAGTGTCGTGCCAGATTAGTTTGTGCAGTTCAGGGACGACACTTTCCGACTAAACTTGATTTTTGCTAAGAAGATACTTTCTTTTAACGAAAAATATTATACAAGCGGAAAGTGTCGTCCCTTCTTAGCCTGCATTCATTAAACCCCCTTTTCAATGATAAAGAATGATTATGATGAGTTCTATGAATTATTTTACAACACGTTGGGTGACTTATATCAAGTATAAAATGCTTGTTTCCGTAGAACAGTCAGGATGGTCTAGTGGTATTTGCATTAGGTGTTTAATCGGAAGGACACTTAATTCGACCCTCGCCTGGGACAAACTTTTAACTCATTTTTTTAATTCCTAATTGTTATTCTTGTCATTATAATGGAGCTCTACACTTCCGTTGTTAAAATCTGTAAAGTTATGGTATTTACTGACACACTTCAAACATTGTCCCAATCTGTGAACAAGTCCCGTTCAAAGTTACAAGATGGAGAATCGTGTCTGACATTAGTTTTCAGAGAAGTTGTTTCAAAGAGGAAAGAAAAAATATGTTAAATTGCAGCTTTAGTAATAAAGTAGAGCCTTGCTCTGTTAAAAGGGGGTTTAATGCATGTGCGTCAAGTGTCGTCCCAGATTAGCCTGTGCAGTCCGTTTTATTTTCGTGAAAAGGAAGACTTTTCTTGACGAAAATCCAGTTTAGGCGGAAAGTGACTTCTCTGATTAGCCTCTGTGGAATGCACAGGCTAATCTGGGACGACACTTAACACAAATGCATTAAACCCCCTTTTCACAGAGCAAGGCTCGTTTATGTTATTCCGACGTTACGAAATGTAAACATACTTTTTATGCGGTCATTCCGGTATTCGTTGATAACTTTCCCAGACTTGTATAATCGTTCACCCAATATTAAAAGTTTAATTTAATTTAAGTGTCTGCATACTGTCCGACATTTAACTCGCTTATACGTAAACCAAGTATGTGTCTGTGCGTCACTAAACTTGTTTTGCTCCCAAAAGAGATTCACCTTACTTGATCAGATAATACATCAAAGGGATAATTCGAGAGCATTAAGAACAAATCCCGTTTCATGCCATATACATTTCTGCATTTTGGTCGACGTGAAATCGTAATACGCTGTTTATTTTGTTATTAGATACCTATTTAAAACCTTTGAAATGTAATATCTTCCTAATGACTCAATGTTTGACGGTTTCGCGTGCAAATAAGTAACAATAATAAGAAGAACGCAATACGAGTTTCACGCTGAATATTGAGTGATCAACACAATAGGAAGGGCGCGACTCTCTTTAGTATAAACAAATAAGTAATTTTGTTGATATCCAGAATATTTTTTAAAATAGTTAAATATTCCTAAGATTGTGATGATATAACATGTGGTTATTTGATGGTACTACATAACAAAGAATGAGCATATCTTTATTGAAGGACAATACATTTGATGACGATAAAGCATATCGTTATGTGTGATATTATTGCCTTAACATTGTCATGGGATTTATTTCGACGATTGGTCATGTTCTTGCATCATTATACATGTATTTTATACAAATCGTGTCGTCTTATCGAGACCGATTGTATAGTTATTTGTGGTTTTATGTAAGGACTATATTAAATGTTATTTATGGATAATAATCAAACTACATGCATTTGTAATATTATACGTTACTTTTATTCATATATCTTTAAGTGTACACCAGTAACGTCTTTTCTGTTATCCTGAATTATTAATAAACATATTCTTAACGGAAAACAACATATACTCGTCAGTTCATATGTGTCCTTACTTCAATATTGTATGTATTAAGACGATGCACTTATGTTTAAGTCTTAATAAAATGTATGTTCTGCTCTGTTCTACGTTCTTAGAAAATATGTATCAACATGTAAATACACAAATAAACGCGACGTCCCGTACATTACGCGTTACAAACAAGAAAACTCAATTAGTCTTATTATCACCTGGGACGAACGCTCGCGGTATTAACTGTCGAAAACGAACTCGAAAACTGTCCAATAAATCTTCAGCGTTGGAAAACTAGAGGATGAGTTATGTTTTCTTTTTAAGCCCCTTGATAGTTTTCATTTGAAATGTTACACTTTGGCAAAATGTACACGCAGTATTCAATTTCACCGCTTTCGTGTTGTTTAACGAGAAATTAGCGCGTTAAATTGCGGATGTCTATAAACGTGTGCATTGAATAATGGTTTCATATGGCATCGAAGACTGAATTAATGTCTTAAATGTCTAACAAAACAAGTGGTCTTATCGCCAAATGTTTGTGTAAAACCGTGCACAATAAAACGTGCAATTGACTTCAAAATCCGTTTTTGTTTAGTGATAGATCTTTGAATCCGTTTGCCAAGCAATTGTTCCTAATGAATATGCTAGATAGATGCCAAGCAAACCTGTGACCGCGAGGATTTAAGAGGCAACGATAATATAATAACGAGGTTGTGGTAGATGTTGTCGATGTTGTGTCTGCTGATAATAATGGTGGTATGAAACGGTGCTGATTATTGCGATGCTATAATGAGGAATAGACACAAATCAGTTGCATTTTAAGTGCTGACTAGATGTAAATGAGTCGCGCTCTGTGATAAGGGGTCTTAATGCATGTGCGTACAGTGTCGTCCCAGATTAGCCTGTGCAGTCCTCACAGGCTAATCTGGGACGACAATCTCCGCTTTTATTATTTTTTCATTAAAGGAAGACTTTTCTTCATGAAAATCAAGTTTAGGCGTAAAGTCCGCACAGGCTTGTCAGGGACGACACTTTAAGCACATGCATAAAACCCCCTTTTTCATAAATCGCGGCCCAAATACATTTTGACAAATCGCACAATCTTATAATTCATCCTGTTTCAATACGTAAAACATGCCAATGGTTTTACGTCGAACGTATGCAGTACAAAAGAGACATCTTCGTTAGCAAGTTACACGTTGTCACTTTGGATCAGCAGACGATTTATTTCACTCTGCATCAGCAGACGATTTATTTCATAAATGAGGAGCATTCCGGAGATATTCGATGTATCACGATTGACAAGTTGTATGATACTAACGAAGTTATCACATCCATTCTAACATATGTTACGCATCAACTGCTAACAATGTGGGGATAATTGCGCTGGCTATTTCTACGCGTTACAGAGTAATTTGTAATTAGCTCCATTGGCAATATAGAAAAGCTAGTTTGCCAACTTTATAATAACCAGTCACACATCCGCTGCTTACTGGTTTTACGATGTTTAGTTTTAGTGAGGAAGCTATGACGTGTCAAACGTTGCGAAATTCCATGTTTCCATATTTTTATATTTTAAATAACAGTATTTATAAATACCCGATCCGACCCGAATTTTCCAATAAGGCACTCGAGTTAATTAAAATGGAACCGAGAATGCGAGTATTTTCAGGTACCCCTTGAGTCTTTTTCTGAAACTGTATTTTAATAAAAACGCATATCCTTTAATTAAAACCTTATTTGTCACTGTCATTTTATTACAATGTTTGCAACAAAGTGAGTTATTTGAGATGTTGAATTAAATTTATCATTCAATTTAAAACTGCTTATAGTTTTGACGGGTTTGAATGAAACCAATTTATTTGGTTTAAAACCTATTTATTTAAGCTCGATTGCAAGCCTCGCCTTTTCCTGCGACCATAAATTATATTCTCTGTTTATAACCGAAAGTCTACACCTCACATGTTTGTTAGTTCCAGGTAATTGCAACCGCTAATAAGATATCAGGCAGGTAACAAGGCGTTTAACAAACAGAAATATTCCCCTCATATCTATAATAGACGACTAGTGTAACACAATGAGCAAGCCCAAGCAGATATATACTATACAAAGAGAGGGTTGTAAAACATGTTTTCCACAGGGCTGTTGCAAAGTAGTACCTGTGTTGCTGACCCTTGATCTATTGATTTGAAAATCATTAGGGGTTAATCTTTGTCAAGATTAACCAGTGTATTCATGTATATGACCCTAAGCTAGTTGTGATAAACATAACTGTCTTCGTCCTACGTCCAGCGACAGTTATGAAACGAAAAGGTCTTTTCAATGGAGCAAGTGCCGGAGTGAATCACACCGGCATGATTTTAAGACTTATCTTACAGTGTAGAGCATTAAACTTGAACTATTTGAGGACAAAAAAGAATTTCCAGTTCATACGAGTAAAAATTTCTAATGAAACATACCAATTAAAGCGTTATTTCCACTTTTTCCAAAACCAAAAAAAGGATCAGAGTTATTTCGCCTAGATTGTCGCCATCTTCAACAAAACGTGGGAATTTCCGGTTTGACCTTATTTGCATAAGTTTTTGGCAGCCAATCAGAAAATAGGCCAGAAACCCATATATGGAAATCGTAGTATTTTTCAATAAAGCCAACATGGCGGCCTACGTAAATGCGTAGTAGGATTACCTTATATGGCATAGCTCCTCCTACATTTCTTTTTCAAATCTCGCGAGATCACGCGGTAACTGTCATGGCCGAAATTTGACCGAGTTTTTATTGGGAAATCTAATTTTCGATAAAAGTATGTTTTATCTCGTTAACTGTTTATTTTTTTCGTCTGGGAATGAATACAAATTGTTTTCTTGGGTGACCCTTACTCTAATTGCCGGAGAAAATGTTATTTTATAGATTTTGATTTTGCTCCATTGCTTGTATCCTCTCGACTTGTAACTCGAAACGTAGTGTTAACGGAGTCCAGAGTTACATTATTGCAACTACCCTAAGCATTCTCGAGATATTGTGTGGAAACAGTTTTCATGTAACAAGCCCACGTGATCTTGAACTTTGTCCTGTCCCGTTAACATCAAAATTAAGGCATCTTTCTTTCGTCCCAAGTACTGTAATCAGCATAGCAATTGTTGATAATAGGTCAAAGCGTTCTCAAGTATTGTGTGGAAACCTTGTTCATGATACAAGCCCCTGTGACTTTGACCTTTTACCTGATGACCTCAAACGGTTATAGGCTTCCTCCTTTTCCATTCAAGCAAGCACTTTACACATTTGGATGATTACATGTCAAAGAGCTCTCCAGTTATCTTGTAGAAAATCAATTTCATTTACAAGCCCCTGTGACCTTGACCTTTTACCTGATGAAATCAGACTTGAAATGGCGACTTCTTTCCATCCAAGTAGCCACTATACAAATTTGCGTAATCGTAGGTCAAAGCTTTCTAAAGATATTGTGCGAAAACGCATTTCCTGTAACAATGCCCTGTGACGTTGAAATTTTTGCAAACGATTGCTTCAGGTAAAAATAAATACATGTAATGTTGCTGTTTATGGATAATTAGGTAGAGGTCTATTGTATGTAAACAGGTATGTTAAAATGATAAAATAATGGTTTAAAATTATTAAATATGACAATATTATTATGTAAATTGTTTACAAACATGCTTTAAACGATTGTAATAAAGGTTATACAAATTGGGTCACGAATGCCAAGAAAATGTTAAATAATTATGGATTTGGTTATGTATTTGAAAATCCAAACGTTGTGCAAGTAAATAGTTTCGTTAGAGAGTTCAAATGTAGACGTTTTGATAATTTTAAACAAGAATGGTATGCTAACAGGCCTGTAGTAGATATGTAAAAGAATTGCAAAACCTCTTTCAGAGGGGGTCATCACGTGACAAACAAGATGACGACGTCCATGACGAGAAAGGTATTTATCGCCGTTTTATACCGTTCATTTCTTTTATATTTGTTTAAAATGCCGCTTACTTTCCAGCCATATAAGCAAGAAAGTATTTAGCGTTTATTTCGTATTTATATTCGCTCTATATCTCGACTTTACTCGCTGCGAAATATCTTTGCGGGGTGACCTTATTACAGCTCCACTAAGAAAATTCGCAGCGAGTAAAGTCGAGATATAAAGCGAATATTAATTAACAAAAACGCAAATGATGTTCTTGCTGATATGGCTGGAAAGTGAGCGGCATTTAAATTATTTATAAAAGAAATGAAGGGTATAAAACGGCGAAAAATACCTGTCTCGACATGGACGTCGCCATCTTGTCTGTAACGTGATTACCCCCTCTAAGCCTAGTCGTCAGCGTTTATTTTTTGTACGATTAAGAGTCCCGGCACACCCGTTGAGAATCCAAACTGACAGATATGTTCAGAACAACATCCCTCGAAATGAACGTGATTGTTTAGTTTGTAACGACGTTGATTTAGAAGATGAATATCATTTTATATGTATTGTTTATGTATATGCCGCTGTTACACTGATTTAAGAAAAACATATATTAGCCCTATACTTTATATTTACCCATCTTATATAAATTCCACAAGTTTTTAGTTTCATGTGATAGATTAGTAATCTCTAATCATGTACATATATCAAAGAAGCTTTAGTTATCAGAAATACGATCCTAAATAATACTGTTTAACATAATGATGTTATCACCCTCTCGATAGAACTTACGTTTTCTTACCATAGATTGTGTGTTTGTTTTATTTGTATTTTTAATTGACTTTTTATGTTATATATTGTTGTGTCGTTATTCGTAGAAACGTGACAGAAAATAATGTTTATGTCTGTCTGTCTGTCTGTCTGTCTGTCTGTCTGTCTGTCTGTCTGTCTGTCTGTCTGTGACCTTTCATCTATTGACATCAACATCAATAGGCGTCATTCTATCCCCTATCTTACAAGCATACCAATTCAGACGATCGCAGGCAAAACCGCTCTCAAAATAGCATTCAGAAACCAATATCTTGAAACAAACCCATGTGACCTCTACTTTCAACCAGGTGACATCAAAACAAAAATTAACACATTTTTTAAAAACTATTAGTCAGCATTATTTGTTTAGAGCTGGCATTACCGAACTAACTGTGCAATATATTTGCTTTTTCAATATGATAAGATGACTAAAATTTAAGTACTTCATACCTATTCTGCTCATTCTTTACAAAAAATGAATGTGAAAAAAACTTTCAGCTGTGTAGAACCACGTGTATGTGTTTGCCAACCAAAACTATAACACAATAAATACGTGTTTGTTTGTAGAGGAACTCGTAACTGGTGATGAATATTATGTTATAATGTTCATACATATGCATACTTACATTGAAAACAAAATAGGCTAGAACATATACTCAGAAACGGTTTTTGCATATGCAGTTTCCGTTAGCCGCACATCCGCTTCCATAGCCTTAACACGTTCAAGAGCAGACCAACTTTACATCAGTGTATTAAACTAATTTATCATGCGCGGCATTTTTGAGTGAAATAATGAAATAATGGTCGGACAAAAATTACGACTCATCCGATCAACCAGCGTCGCATGTACCAGATGCCAATGCTACTTCTAAGCATCTTAATAACCGAGTATACAGGCCGGTGTCATGACCAATTAGCAAGGTCTGATGCATTAGCCAAGATATTGGCTTTGGCATGGTCAGCATCCTTTGTCGTCATTTCTCCTATAAGGATCCTCCCCGTACCGACAGTCAGATGAAAGAGCCGATAACGACGTTAACGTTCGTAAATGAAATACTTAGACATATTGGGCCCGTTTCATAAAAGTTCGTACGAACGGTTTCTTACGTAAGAATACTTACGAACGTCGTACGAAAATCCGAGCGTTTCACAACAAAAATCTTACGCAACCACCTGCTACCAATTCGTAAGTTCCAATGTAAAAGTTACGAATGGTAAAGGGCTGTCTTCCCGTTCGCAAATGTGACCGCCTAAGCGTTGCACGACTTTACAAATTCAACAAAATAAAAATAAAACGGATTTTAGTTACATTTTAGAATATAAAAGCACGTCTTTTCTCTTGAAAATCAAACTGTCGATTTATTTGTATACATTCATCTTTACAATATCATATCAACACTATTGGAAAATTTAAAATTGCGATAATGTGTTTCCATTAGTAAAGACTCGCGTCTCTGATAATCCTTGTTCCTAAACCTCCACGTTCACGCGGGTCAAATGGTAAGTTTAAAATCGGAAATAACTATCGTCGTCTGGCTATGGGAATAATTAAAAGCTGAGAAGACAGTCAAATAAATTTCCTAAAATAATCTTTGACATGATCACTGTTCGACTTAAAACCGTCGAACAAACATTTAATAGTCAAAATTGACCTCTACTTTTAAATATTATTCAAATTGAATTTTGCCAAACTGCGGAAAAAATAAGACAATAACAGGAAACACATTTGATCAAAAGAGCTGACGTACCGTTATCATCAGTATCCACAATTTAGCCCAAGCGGTGTTCATGGGTGGAGGCAAAGTAAATAGTAACGTTCCCGGGTTCCATTTGAATCAATTAAAAGAGCTATTTAATTGGTTCCTTTGATTATATAGATCTCTAAATTGGACGCTGCAACTGTGCGGTCTTTCAAACGCTTATTTAATTGAAACCCGCATTTTACTCATTTTCAAAAATATTAGTTCGTAATTACAATCCGTTTTCTTAATAATATGTTCAACAGAGACGTTTCTAATAATTGAACAGAAATTTAACCCATTTCATGTTGTACATGCAGGCATAAGATTTAATGGCATTATTGTTTATCTTAATTATTTTGATCACAATAACTTTTGACACAGGTAAGCACAGGTTGAAATGTTCCGATGTATATTAAATTAAGAATGTATTATTTGTTCTTTGATGCTGTTAGCGATATTAATACAATAGTATTGATTTATACGAAAGAAGACGATTATTTGTTTTTGAAGCGGAGGAAACAACCAAAATCAGGCGGAAGCTAGTAAGTCACCATGCACCGGGAGTGAGAATGGAAAGCGAGTTGCACGTGTACCAAAAATAGGCTAACCGGATACTATTGTCCATATTTGTTTTGTGTATTATTTGTTTTCGGAATGTGATCAGCGGACATGTCTATACATGTATAATCGGTTCGGCAGAAAATGTCCGCCTTGCGATAAGTAGATCCGAACTCGGTTCGCACGAAATTTCTCGGCATGTTTTAAATTGACCTTATTTGGTTGTTGGCGTCGTCCGACTTTTGCTTACTAGACACTGCTCGTATTTGGTTCTCTTAAGATTGTCAGACAAACGCTCAATCGATACTGTCCTTAATTTTTTTGATTGATTGATTAATATTGTCCGACATGTGCTCAGCGGCAGGTAAGTTTCCAACGAGACTTTATGCATATAAATCCGTGACGATAATACGGATTTTCTGTGATAGCATTAAACTGTTTAATTTCAAGATCAACGAATTCCAGCTTTTAATGATACGTATTTGACAAATCCATTTCCGGTGTTGTTGGAGCTCCATCTTGGTGGCGTCATCAAGGGTATGACGCAAAGACGTAAGTACGTGCTAACGCACTATCAGATATCGCTCGTGAAACCTGAGGCTTGTGTACAGCATCTTTGGTTTGAACAATATGGATTAAGTAACTCTTAGACACAAGTAAACAATACAGTACAAATAAACATATTATTTTTGACAAAATAATTATACAAAACAGGTATACATTGCTAAATTGCTAATATCACCTCTATATGAAAATAATCATTTTACGTATGATAGACGAACAAAGCGCATTTGGCAGTATACCACGTTTCTTTATACATATCTACAAATAATAAACACTCTAAATAGCCTTGGTCGCAGCACTTAAGGAAAAACGAGTAATGCATTGAAATGTAATTATTAAAATTGTCGACAATTTTGACATGGCGACCTTTAAGATTGAGTTGTCAATTAATCTATCAATGCAGTGCAAAAAAGGTGGGGCCATGTTGTGTTTTATCAAATGTTTTTTAACAACCTATAATTACGCACTTACTGACAGTATTCGAGTACATTGTACTTGATAACAGATCCCATAATAAGCCCGGTACGAGGATATTGTGGATATAATATAGTGCGATAAAACACGCGTGCAATAATCGATTAACAATTTGTCTTTAAGAAACCATTTGAACCGCATAAAAGGGTAATGACTTTGGTAACAATTATATCTGTTGGATTCTTATGCGTTTCTTTTGGGTAATTTAATGAGACACATAACTTCCTTCAAAGATATTCACGATGTTACATAGATATGTGCTGTTTCGACATGCCAACGGGAGGCTGTTGAAAGTTTCGAATTACCGCGCAGCCCATACCGATGCTATATTTTTCAGCGTAATTATGAAAAAGGTCACAACGAATTTGTATTCGAACACCCAGACATATTTTAAGAACGCCTTGCATGGTTAATGGCTAATTGGTACGAAATATTGGCTTGCTCGAGTGTCGGAAATAATTCAATTAGATGAGTGTTAAGTGACGTTTCGTGTAAATTGAGGTCGGAATTGTTGCCAGTGGTCATTCTTTAAGCTGATACAATTATGAATATCGTGCCCGATGGTACGTAATGCGATATTTTATCAACGATATGCATTTAAATAAAGTGGTTATTATACCTCACTTGAGATAAGAAACGTACACCGATTTAAGTGTGTCACTGTTTAAACATGAAATACGGGTCATTATATGTTGGTAATAGTTGCATGACTTGTATACCAGCTGCATGCCGAGTATTAGCATTGCTTTTGTGTTAAAGGCGGCGGAAATATTTTGTGTTGACAACGTCTGCATATCACGTCTTCTATTTTTAGGGGGCAGAGGATATATTTTTGACCAAATTTCGAGGTCCGAAAGGCCGCAAACAGTCAAATCCATTTCATCAAAACACAAAGTGACACAAGAAAGCCTTTTTGTGTCAGTGTCATAACATAGGCAACATACATTGAAAATACAACCAAAGACAAGACTTGCTTTTTCACTTGTGAAACTATGGCCCTTGATATTCCCCCCCCCCCCCCCCNAGTTTTGGCTACATTACTCATTAATTTCATCCCTGTGCTGTGTTTATTTACCTAGAAAAGTGTCTCCCATATGTTTAGATTTTTTAGAATTTACCTTCAATGTTCTGTTCTGTTTCTGCAGCGTGAAATATTGACTTCCGCCAAAAGTGAAAACCTCCTTTTTGATGATTCAAAATTTCCTTGCTAGGGAGCTGTTATTAGTTTCGTTGTTTTTTTTCTCCAAAGTTTTGAGACATTCTTTCGAAAACATAACACAAGAAATACATCTTATACATATTTAATAGATTTTTAAAGACCATAGGTTACCCCTACCCTACAGATATGTAATTTTATGGACCCCCCTTGCACTGCTATATCCCCTGCCACATTAGAAAACCTTTGGACAAGATTTAGATTATCTACAAACGGGAACCTTTAATCGAAAATTCCGAAAAATAAATCTTATTCTTACAAACACGGGTTGAAAACAAAGATGTTAAAATCAATTATAAAAAGTAGTGTGTACACGAGAAACTTCTTTGATATCGTATTGACACACTTCTATAATAACTCTAGTTTCAATATAAGTGGTCCAACACAGATCAAGTCTACAAAAGCTTGTCAAAAATAAGGCATACATAATATATACTGATATTTCTAAGTTTGGCTCTCAAATAAACGCATGCATGTGTGCACATGTTATTATTGTATATGTTTATGAGCTTTTTGTGAAGCGAGGTAGCTTTAATTGTCTCTATATATGCGTTTAAACGGCGGTAAATGTTTATTGAGAAGATATTTAATTTCATTTCGTGGGTTGTTTCAACATTTTTTCAAATTAATTCGAAAATTGACATTCGCGCATCTAAATTAGCGGTGTTCGAATGGCATGCATGAATATATAACGCACCGAATGAAAAGTGTTGTATTGTCTATTTATATGAATGCTATCTCTTCCACATGTTGCCAAATCTTTGCAATTTTTTTATATGAACATTAGCATGTTCAAATACTCAAAGCGAAAAGTTGAAGCTAACAGTGATCACGATAATGCAAAATTTATTTGGTTTTTATTATTTATTTCCGTTGACATTTGCAGGTATGCGTCTGTGATAATCCGTTTTCCTGTCACTCAATATATCTAGGATCACATGTTTAGAATACTCTTAGCCGTAACTAGCGCCCTGCGTCTATTCAAAGTAGTCGACGCGTATATTCCGATGTCAAATAACACCTCTTTATCCTATTGTGTTTCGATTAAACCTATTAGAAGTATGCAATGATACATTTGGGAAACATCAGCTTCTTTGCGGAGCTTTGATTGTATCCTCCAAAGTTTTGTTTAATGAAGTTGATATATGCAGAACAGTGGCTAGTAAACTCACGTTATTAAGATTCGATAGAAGTCATAGCGTCTCATAAGAAAATCGTGAATTAACCAATTATGTATTTCAGTGAAACGAAAAGACTAAAAAAAGCTGCTGGATGAATCCATAAAATTGCTGAAACGTTAACAACAACGGAAAATGTCTGATGTCTATCGGTTTGGCAAATATGATTTACAAAGAAATACAATTTATCACTTATCATCTACAAACTTTTAGCATAGACGATAAAAGAAATGGCATATAGCTTTTTCAAAAGAAAGATGTACTCACTTCAAAGTGTTGTTTAATGCAGTTGATATGACTTGCACAGTGGCTAGTAAACTCACTTAATTTAAATTCGATCGAAGTCATAGCGTCTCAGAAGAAAATCGTGAATGAATAAATTATGTATATCAGTTAAACAATCCGAATAAAAAAAAATGCTGGATAAATCGATAAAACGTTTACTACAACGGAAAAATTTCTGCTGTCACAGAGTCTATCGGTTTGTAAAATATGATTTTCAAAGATATACAATTGACCACTAATCATCTACAAACTTTTGACGTAGGCCACAATATACCGGTAAGAAATGGTATATAGCTTCTTCAAAAAAGAAAGAAAACCTTTTAAGCTTAATTTTAATGATCAATTATAATGTGCATTCTAGTGTACCTCAAAATGTCTTTAATCATATAATGTGGCAAACTTAAAATAATCAATTATATATTTTTTTCCTGGGCTTAAAATGTGACATATATTTTGAAATATTGTTTGTTACCGGTATATATTGGGATCATTTCTATACTCGATCTTCATTTAACACGAGCAGCAGCTTACGTTTTTTATAAACACAAAACTAACCATGTACGGACTATAAAAAAGTCGCAAGAACGTCAACACGTACAAAATATATCATACTATAAGTTAGTTTCACTTTTCGATACTTTGCATTAAAATCCTAAAATCATATATATTTACGACGCACGAACAGAAATTTCAAACAAACCAACGTATTAATTATGTGACAAGAGTGTAATCTTTAATCGTTTGGCTATCTACGTATCTTATTGACACGCTTAACTCTATTACGTAAAATGATTGATCAGTATCAATGTCAACTAAACCAGTTATCAAAATCTCTATTAAAATCTGGGCCAATTAAACCAACACGCCGGGGATAATTGTATCTTTATCTTTTTATTACATAGGTCTGCGGATTACTAAGAACACAGACTAAATAAATAAACAAATAGATACAATTCAGAATAAGGTAATCATCAAATACTGAAATTTCTCATAATTTACATAACACTTATACATGTTTAGTTGTTAGTATAACATTATATACTGAATGTTTTTCCCTTGTCTATATACGTGCACTATTTCTTGCATTCGTAACATAGTATTTATATTATTTGGTAAACGCCGATAACTTCATTTTTAAACCCGCTGATAAAACAACTGTTTAAATCAGTTATTGATTATTGTAAAGGAAATGGCACAGATTTTAAGTTTTTGAAACAGGCAAACGTTTAGCAAAACAAATGTTTTTCAAAGAAGTTTCATCCACCATAACCAGCGAATAATGAAGTAAAACGTAACAAAATTTCGTGAAATTCACAGCATCACTACTTGATATAATAGGCGATACGGTGCGTTTAAAGTCGCGTGTAAAGAATATACTTAGTCCAAGCTTCAGACTTTTTTCGTGCGAAATGTTATTAATTCTCTTAAATTAAACTGCTGATAACTTATCCTTTACCGCATATCTTGTTTCATAAGCAACTGTAAAATGTATTTATATTAATTATGATATGCCACAAAACAATTCAGAATTTTAATTTTAGCAGATTTATTTGAAAGATAATCGCATGTATCATATCAAAGGAGCGTGGAATACTGGAAAAGCACTGATACACACTTTATTTTAAAATCAAAACCATTTATTCGAAATTATTTATAATTATGAGAAGTATTTGCACTGATTATCTTTTTAAAAGGACACTTAACAGACGTTAAAATTCAAGATTTCAAATAATCAAATATAAACCTACCAATTATCTAAAAACAGAAACGGGTGTAGTCTTTAATTGATTCGGTCATTTAATTGAATTGGGTACACATTTGCTCAAACAGAAGAAGAACCCGCAAAAATGTTTATCCGGATATCTTACGTTGTGAAGAACATTCTTCATGTAATGGATCTTAGTTAGGGGCATTCAAAGAATTTCAAACCTATGAATTACTAAAATAATATATCAGGATTTGTGTTATAAATAATCTTCGTCGAAATGCCCTATATACATCTATATTAAAAACACATACAATCACTCACATTTTTAAAAATGCTAAAAATATGGTGCATTGTTTGATGTCAGAAAACACTGTTCTATGAACGAGCGCATTTCATATAAATCAAATTAAAAGTTAATTGACCTGTTGCATATGTTAAATTAAGCAGAAAATTTGACATGGCCCCTAACGATAACCCGAATGGGACTGGGCCATTGTCGATCACACGCAAGCCCTTGAAATGAACTAGACTAGTAGTCCTACACTACGCATGATTTGCTAGACTTAATGAAGATTGGGTTTCACTAATACAGGACTATTTTGAAGATGATTTATTGCAATTTTCAGCTAAAGGTACGATGACTAATGGCTTTTTAATTGAGCAAGTCAAGTAGCTTAACGTACTTATACATATTTAGCAAACAAATGCTATTTAATTGTGTTGCCTAATGGTTAACGCTGTTGCAGTACCTCATATGCAACATGAAATTTGATAAATTAAATGTTGACTCTGATACGCTATTTTTCGTTGATGTACATGTGGATGAACATGTTATTCTATGAAAACACACTATTATATAAACACCATGCATAATAATGAAAAAGTGCGTTGTGTCATGGTTAAAAAATAGGTTTAAGATTAGATAAGTGATAATACTGTAAGCGTCATTAATTATTCAATAAACTATTCGGGGAATGCGATTTGCATGTAAATTATTCCTGAGACTTGCGGCACATATTCATTTAAAAGTGTCGTATTTTTTTTGATACTTGAAACAGTAGCGGTAGTCAACTGGACATCATGATATGTTCCAACCTGCAAGATAAAATATGGACATCCTTCCACAGAATGAGCATCACCGGCGCAACCACCCTGTAGTTCGGTATGGCCACAATTGGTATCCAATTAATTTTATCAAAATTAACAAAACAGGCGTTTGAACAAACGTGTTTGTGCGCACTAGAGATTATCGTAACTGAAGGCCGCCGAAGGTAATGAAGAGACGTCTGGCACTTATGGGAACGTAAATTTCTTGCATTCCTCGTGAAACGAATATGAAAGGGGCACGAACGCCGCCGCATTCAGCAATTGTCCACGAGCGCATGGTGCGCATAACATTTTGTGTCTTTGTTCAGTAAATAAGCATGTCTATCTTGTGATTTTTTCATAAGTTAACAATAAATAGTAACACAAAATTGAGTTTTTTATTTAAAAAAACCCTGGAAAATACCCCTTTTAATTGGGATTCATGGAAAATCCCTTTTTAAAAAATAACCATTTACTGTTAGTATCTCTGAAAAGATTATGGTGTGCTTTTGGGATTAGTACTTAATTAAACAACACGAGAATGTGCGATAGACAGAGAGCCCGATTAATAGGTACACACATGTTAAATACCGCAATTGCGTATTAATCAAACACTACCGGGCTCTTTAGGAGGCGTGAAAACACTTAGCCTTTTAAGACCACTAGCAGATCTGATAAAATTTCGTAACCATGCATGCTTGTATATTTTCTTGGCTCTCTCATTTTTGTAAAATCCGATGCATCATCGTGTAAAACTTACTTTCAACATACAAAACCTACTCCGACTGCTCAAAGATTGGAACTTAAAGCTTCGTATTATGGGCAAATGTAAAGATGTAAAAACTGGAAACTTGGCTCACCGCTCTGTTTTGTAAAACTTCTAAATAAAGGATGCTTATGATTATGTTAATGATGATGATGATGATGATGATGATGATGATGATGATGATGATGATGATGATGATGATGATGATGATGATGATGATGATGATGATGATGATGATGATGATGATGATGGTGATGGGCTAAGATGAATTCTTTATATGAGTGAGATCAAAGGTTTACGCCCTCCGACCCTGAAATCTTAATCCATCCCTGAGTTAATTTCATAAGCTGATGGTGTCAAATAGTGAAAACGGTCATGTTTAATATTTTTTTCAACATAAAGATGTAGTGAGCGGATCTGTGACGATAATGGTTAATGTAATTTGTTTGCATACATAAATTACAACATACGTATATTGAAATAAAACAAGCACACGATAAAACAAAGGAGTTATTTTTAAGTCCAATATCGCATTCGCCGACATTCTGATATATTATTTTTTACAAATGTATTAAATATTAATAAGCTTATCCAAATACATGCATATAAAGTTAACCCAAAATTAAACTGTTTAACCTTTTTGTAGAGAACTGATTATAATAAAATATAATCACGTTATAGTGGGTCACATCAAACAGAAATATCTTTAAAAATCGGCCCAATTATTTAATTAGTCTCATCACTACAATTTGTTCAATCCAGACCATGGTGTTATCGTAATAGTATCAAAGTGATGTGTAACCGGTCGACAATACCAAATTTAAGGTTTTTAAACCTTGCCCTATTCCAAATGTATCATCTGAACCCAAAAGAGATATACTTCTAATGATTTTGTCAATATTTGCCACCATAACACCCGGTGTGATCACGCCAATCATTAGTATGGTATTTAATTCCATGTTATTTAACAAACATAAACATTAACTGTTTCATCTATCCGTTACCTACGCTGTTTAGAATGACCAGTTGATGACCAGTGACTGTTTAGACTGACCAGCGGTCAGTTGGCGACGGTGAGCGGTGTTGTTACACGTTTGTCCGGCCAGCTCGCGTTTGTTTGCATTTCATTGTATTGAGCTTCGGATATCAGTATCAGATTTATTTTAATTCCGCTAACAGCATGTGTCCCTTTTAAACCGGCAGTGGACACGCCAAACTTTTCCGCTGACCACAATTTATTATCATAAAACGGATTCTTTAAGCCGCCGCGTGACATTGAAGGTCGACTCACCTGCACACATTGTGTGGTAGGTTTGAGTCATTCAAACAAAATATTATTTTTGTCAAACTGTAAATGCCATTATTTGACTTTCAAAAAGAAAGCGTCCTCACGTGGTTGTATTAACTCTCGCATGGCCGTAGTTCACATTTCGAAACACCCGAATATTTTTAAAAGATAACAAACGATACAGGCAAAATGTGGACAACATGCGATGAGACACTGTGATAGACTCGAGTAATTAGAATAGAATGCGAATCAATCCCGGGACACCTGTTGAAGTCATTACACCTTGTCAACTACTGAAGAACAATACCGCACAAATAGTTCTCACGCGCTTCAATTCAACAAGTAACAAAATATTCGATACAACTCACGCAAAAGTTTTAAGCTACGGGGCCACGAGTCAATCGGTGGAATGTAAACTATTTAATTCGAATGAAAGTAGGAAGGTTTTTGTCCGTTTAACCGGTTCGTGGCGTGTGTCCTTAATTAGTTAAAATGTATTATTTATTGTAAACTTACAAACCGCTATCGGGAAAACGCTCGATAAAGTAAAGAAAATATGTTAAAACGGACAATAGAAGAAACATTTAACAATACAGTAACATACATGTACATTTACACAAGGTTTCGTGGTCTCATTAGCGGACACTTCAGCCTCTGTCAATACTGTGCGAATGTCCAGACTGGTTCAGAGCTACGCTGACCGCATATGGCATAAGACAATTTTTTCAAGACGCAACTCAAATGTAAATGTATTAAATTAAAATAGGATTATGTATACTTATCACTGGACCTACTTAAATTCAACTACTTACGGTTTTCTATTTCTTGAACCATAAAGACTGTCCACAATGCTTATTGTTTCAAGATTGCATCGTACGGTTTATGTCGGATGCGTGGAAACGAGAAACATGACCATGATCTCATTATCTCAGTTTAACACATCAACATATTTTCTTCATAACAATGACAATGATAAGTCGCTATTATTTCTGACAAAGCACGAGCTTAAATATTCTGAAGTCGTAGATTCCGTATGGTGTATGTTTTCTTATAAAAAATAAACATGTTGACTGACAAAATACTCATAATGACAGAAAATGCTAGAAATGTTAACACTTATATGCCCAGTTTAAAGTACGTAAACACCAGTACTCTCAGCAACTAACATTTACATCAACAATTCTCTGTGCAACATAAGATAATTTAAAGAACGTTATTATCATGGAAATTCGTAACACTTTTCTTTGAAATACCAATAAATAATGAAAATGTCGCTGTTACAATACAAACCTGCTGCTGGTTTCAGAAATGTAAAAAAGCCTTGTTAACATTCTTATAATACCAACATCTGTAACATATATCAAGGATTTGTCTAAGAGGTATTAACATAGGACCAGTGTTCGACAAGTGGCATTAGCCAGATGTTAGCGAGTCCGTATGGCCTCTCGAGCAGATTATCTCAGTGTCCGTATATCACTTATCGGGGTATCAAGCTCATTACATGATGTAACTCGGAGCGTTTGTTAAGGGAATGACTATATATGTTCTTATAGTTGTTTTCCGTCTTGAAATTTATCACTGTTCACATTTCACCGAGTTTTACGTGTAGACCAATAGTATTCAAAAAGCTCATACTTATATGACAATCAACACAATTTTGCAGTCAGATATACATTAAACTGATGAAAACAGAATCGGTATGGTTTGCGTATTTTTCTTCATCAGCCAACAAACTTATTACATTTTCAGGCTGTCTCTCGGCCCAGACTGTCAGATCACGTGATCTTCATCCTGCTCCGTGGGCGGAGGACGACTGCAGAAGGACGCTACGGGAATCGCTCGCCGTTTCCGTAAACGCCCGAACGCCGATGTAGTTCAACGGAAAGTCGATCTCTTCTGGGTGGGTGACACATAAACTAGCATAGTTAGTTGACAGAGTAACTACCCGATGTTGATACTGTAAAATTGAGAGAACTTGCAACAGTATAATTTTATTTCGAACAACGTGCAAACATCCTTTTAAAAGGGAAAAAAAGTCTGGTAGTCGATTTGACGTTTTTCCATTCAACATAAGATAACGTTGTTGCAGATGATGATTATGATGATGTTTTGAGGTGGATGATGTTGTTGATGATGATGATGACGATGATCATGATGTGCTTTATGGTGACACTGATAGACACATTAAAATCTTATCAATCATATTAATTAGTCATGAAGTAGCCTCCTTTTTTTAACAGAAGGAAATTAAATCGCCCAAACATTACTAACCATCCAAACAAACATGATTAACAATACTACTAAGAGTGTGTACAGAAAACGTTCAGATCCCAAAATTGCGTAATAAATTTCCACAAAAGATGTACTTAACATGACTGTGATAGGATATCGTGTTTGATTTACTATATCATATGTTCATTTTCGTATTTAACACAGCAATAATTAAACAATCAACGATTACAATTTTAGTGCTGCTTCGCGCTTATTTACGAGTAAGGTCTCAGTATTAAGTTACATTTTTTTTTGGCTTCAATGCTGGCAAACATATCAAATTAGGATATGCGCACAAACACCATGTGTGACCTATTCACCGTGCAATTTACCGCAATCGGCGTTCGATTCCATGTTTCGTCCAGCTGCGCTCAATTTATTAATGCATACACATGCTACCCGATTAAAATTTACAGGTGCGATTATCGAATGTATTGAGTACCAAAATGTCAGTCAAATTGTAGATAAGAACAAAATATTTCACACGTTTAAATAGCTACTATGATTGAATGATTAGAATATTCCGCATTTTTAACTTTAACTTAACTAACAAAGGTCATTGATTTAAATCTTAGGCATTTGAGCTGCATGCGTTTGTTTTACAGAGGCCGCGTCGTCCCATCATAAATAAGAGAATACGCCGCTGTTACTGAATAGATGAATATAAATTGAAACCATCAATATTTAATGAAATAATGATAAATATCATGACGACACACTATTCACTTCATACCAGTGATCCCTCTGAATTAATAGCGAAGCAATGGAACATATTGCTGTAGAGAGTTCTGATGTCGATGTGAGTGACGTCAAGTTAACAACGTCATGAACAATATTTCTTTCTTCTTTATCGCAATATCTCTGTGCTATGGCACGTCGACGTGGTCTTTCTCGTGCTTTGACAATAAACACCATCAATCTCTGTTTTGGGTCTCCATGTTAGGAATTGCTGACCCTCATCGCATCTTGAGAACGCTGACAACACCAGCGTTGTTCTTGGGCGTCCCCTCTTAGTTGTCCCGCCCACTCTTCCGTGTAGTGTTACGTTTGCGATCCTCTTCTTGTACATCCGGAGTACATGACCGAGCCACTGATGTTGTCGTACATGTACTATTTGCACTATCGTATCTGTCTGATTGAGGGCCTTCCTGATGTCGTCATTTCTCATCTTGTCCATGATGCGAATTCCAAATATCTTTCTGAGTGCTGGCATCTCGAACACTATCAGTTGCCTTTCATCATCTTTCCTAAGAGTCCACGTTTCAAAACCGTACAGTGCAATCAGGACTATAAGGGAATTGTACAGTTTCATATTGGCTTTCTGATTGATGTGCTTGCTTTCCAGATGCTGTCCAAGTCGCTCATAGAGCTCAATGCTATGGATGTTCTTACTCTTGTATCTTTCGCGCTGTCATATGTCGTGGTCAAGGTTGAACCGAGAGACTTGAAGCTGTCTGTATGTTGAAGTGCTTTTACTCTGAGTGGCATTCCCTCTTCCACTATCTCCTTCACTGTTTGCTCAGATTTTGAACTCATTAGCATCCACTCGGTGGTCTTGGTTTCGCTTATCTCTTGTCCGTACCGTGAGCTGACGCTATCCACTCTGCCCCGGAAAAGCTGTGCATGACTGTGAAGTTCAGCCATGCGGCCTATGTCGTCAGCAAAACGTAGGCTGCAAATCGTTCTGCCATTCACATCGTTGTCTTCCATTCCTTCGATCGCCTCCCGCATGATGTGCTCCAGATATATGTTGAAGAGATCCGGTGACAAAATACAGCCTTGTCGTTCACCGATTGCTTGTTGAAACCAATCGGACACATCTCTTCCGACTCGTATGGCCCTCTGCGTTCTCTTGTATAGGTTCTCAGTCAGACCGATAAGCTTTGGATTGATGCCGTACTGGTGTAACACTTTCCAGAGGCCTTGCTTCCATACTCGGTCAAAGGCTTGAAATCAACGAATATCAAGTAAAGCTCTTTGTCCTGTAGTGAAGAATACAGTTAACTAAAACCCGACTTTATTACGGACGGTTTTAATGCATGTTTAGTCCCGACATGGGGTATAAGAATCAATATTTTGGTTTACCATAACATGTCTTATTATTATACTAAAGAATAATAACGAATGGTTAAACTATGCCTTTTATACGTATACGAAACATGCGGAAACGAAGATTTACGAATTGTTTAATATATGAAATAGGTCGAGTGCTTATGGAATTTATAATTAATGACGTGTTTCGCTGTCACATGCAGTATTCACACCAGCTCTGTGATAAACGGAGTCCGAACAAAAATCACTGATAAATGACAACTTGTCACACGCACGGACATTCTAAAAATGGTTTTGCCAGAATGTGTGCCCGTTTTGTTTTTGTTTATTGTCTTTTATTATAACAGAGGGCATTGAATAAACCAATTCACAAACAAGCATACTTGACAACGAACAAATTTTGCTGTTTTTACATACAGACCGAAATTTCACGAATATTTTCTAAGCTTGGTTAATAATATGCTCTAAAAACAGAACTTGTCTCTGTTCCACGTATTGAAAATATTCATTCGTTGAACTTTATTGCATAGTGCCTACAATATTACATACAAATACAGCATTCTTATGATTATAACGAAGACTCCAGTCAGTCTCCAGTGTTGTAACATTTCGTTATTGTCGGCATGAATTCATTTATCCCAACAAGGACAGTAATTGATGGCCCCTAACCTCTAATACATCGAAATGTAATTGTTGAACGACAACAAAAGGCCCGTTGAAACGTGGTCAAATCTGGAAGACTTTTAACACTGAATACATCTTCCAATAAACACCTTTCAGAGATTGGTTGCGTAATTGAAAATTAAACACTTTGGTCTCCAAATCTTACAATACTGTATCATTCAAAATGTCACTCAAACTCCTAAAATCCAATTAAAGAATCACACAATAAAACATGGTTCAAAAGGATTATTATAAGTGCTCGCGCAATTTATCGAACTGCAATTCAGCTGTGTTTAATGATACGTTCAATTTCCAGTTTTGACGCAAATATTACAAATTAAACTTTAGAAATGTCATGTTTTGCGGCAATATAGAACATCTATATAAAAGAGCCGCGTAATGCGATACAGTAATCAATATACAGAAACACTGTTCGTGAAAATGTTACTTTTTTCAAGAAAATGGTCTACTTTTAACGAATGTTATTCGCAGATTTATAACTCATTTATTGATTTTGTTTGAGGTGTGAGAACCGACCAGGACCCGAGTTTGTTATTCGAAAATACGCGTTCCGGAAGTCAGGTTTCACTGCCCAGCTGTTCTACTACGCCGACGAGGATTGCAGTCACGTGACACACTACGTCAATGCGCGTGGCACGGAACGGCTCGTGCACGAGTCTTGGAGAACCCCGGGCGGGTTCGAGTTCCGGTATCAACTCACAGAGGTCAGGGTAATACCATTTACCGATACAAAGGCGAAGGAATTCGGAAAATCGATGCTGAGATACTGTAGTGAGTCCAGTGTAAACTCTGTGAAACCCTTCCGTAAATTTGAAAATTTTAAGTTTCCAAGGAAACGGAATGCTCGTGAAGACGGCGGAGCAAAAGCGGAGGACTTTGATTGCACGAAAGTATTTAATTTCCCGATGAACGAACTCCAGCTAATACGGGTAGAAAGGAGAATCGAGAAACCCATTTCCGGCGCTGTTAACCAACCGGGGGTTAGTATACCCCACCTTTAAATATAACAATAACCCGCAATATCGCAAATGAATGATTTATTCCAAGTATGATAACGAATAATCATGCAAAAAGCACAATAAGAATTTCTTTTATGAATAATCGAATCATATTAGAAAGGTAAATGGTCTATGACACAGAGCTTAATTAAAAGGCGTTATTATAACAAATCCACGCATCAAATTTCTGTCTTTACAACACTATATCCATTGTAACTTCATAAATTGTGTTGTAAATTCATCAATCAATAGAGTACAATTAGGGAGGGGCGATTTCACGTTCTATCAGATAAATGTTCACCCACCTGTCTTACACACCTTCTCATTGTATTCGAGTCGAGTGTTTGATATCAAACATCATGATAAGCCTGGAACGAGGATATTATGGAAATAATTGATTGCGAATAAACACGTTTGTTATAATCAGCTCACACATTGTCCGTAGAGTCCTTACGCAAGCCTTTGAAAGGTATGACAGTGCAATGACTTTGTTAACAATTATGTAAATTGGACTGTAATGAGTTTCGTTTGGGTAATTTAATTGTAAACTTAACAACCATCAAAGGTCTACAAATCGAGTTTAATGAAAGTACATATATATGTGCTGTTTAAGAGATGCCAGCGGAGTGACTGTTGAAAGTTTCAAATTACCGTGTAGCCCATACCGAGGCTATAAGTTTCATCGTAATTATGTTAAAGGCGACAACTGCTTTTGTATTCGAACACCAAGACATATATTTGGAACGCATTACATGGTTGCGACATAGCTCGTATCACTAATTGGTACGACATATTTACTTGTTTATATCGTGTCAGATAGTAATATTCGCGATGTTATACCAATTAAATATGTTATTATACTTTAATCAAAGTCTAAGTTTATTGACAATCCGGCGAGCTGTTATCTATCTGCTCCGTAAAATCTTTGTATACTGATGCATTTTGGTTAATTACAATTTGCATCCAATAACGCAATGCTGTAAGTTGGCATACAACGGCTAACGGGAATCTATTCAATTAACTAAGTACAGCGTAGAAGTAGATTGTTTTACATAAAGAATGTGTTTTGCAAAAATTGTAATGTAATTTATCAATATCAGAGTTGGCATAGGAAGCACCAGACTTCAGAACCATATAATATGATTGGTGTTACCAATGAATCGCATATAGCTAGATTTGTTTTGAAGTCTAATTTGACACGGCTAAAATTGATACAAAATGATGCTAGGCTTTAAGTGCTTTTACAGTTAAATTCAATATATTTACAGTAATACACAAATGTTCAGTGTAAAGGAATTTTATACACAAAGCTATCGACAATTTCAATACTCTCATTATAAATGGACAATGAGTAGTAACACCTGCTTTTTCAAAAATACATGTTTTCGTTTAGTTTACATTTTAAGACTCCATTTAGAAGAGTAGAAGTATATATCATTAAGATGATTCTGAAGGCTTACTGGGCTAGTAGTAAATATTACAATATCATCAGCAAATAACAGCATAACAACAGATAGCGAATTCAAAGAGTCATTTGTAAAGGTTTGAACATTAATACGATATTAAATATCCTTTTATATGAACAATATATAACGTTGTGGTGAAATAGTATCCCTTGTTTAACTCCAATCAAAGAAGTCGGAATATGACATATCCTGAGTGTTTTTTTTATAGATGACTTAACATTAGCATATATACTTTTTTAAATTGTTATTATCTTGCAACTGAGACCCAATTCGATTAATTTTATCCACACTGTTTCGTGGAATAATGTATCAAATTCCTGTTCATAATCAATTAAAGCACGATAACATTTTGAATAATGCTTCGTAAGATTAAAAAAAATACAATCGGTTGTACTTCGTTTGTAACTAAAACCGAATTGAAGTGGTTTAAATATATTTTCACCCTCGTACCAGAAGTTGATATTGTTTCGTGGACATAATGAAACTATTTTTGAAATTACATTACCAAGGGTGATTCCTCTCTAATTGGGAGGACCCTCTTTTTCACCTTTAAAAAATATTTGTATGATTGCACTTTTACACCAATAATCTGGATAAATACCACGATTGAACATGTATTTTTTTTTTAAGATATGGTGAGATAAAATCATTCGAATCGATACAGCAATTGGCTACTTTTCTGAACAAGTCGTAGCTTTGAAGTTTTATTACGCTTCACGTTTTTCGTACTTCCATAGTAAACGCACACTCGAGCTACTGATGAGAATACAAAACGCACACCTTCATAACTTGATCACTTTTAACACATTTATAATAAAGAGATGAATGACTTCGTTACCAGCTGTCAAGCCATTCACATTTACCGAATACACCGTTTCTGTTACGTAGTAATATCAATAACCTTTATAGATCGTGCATTAACACGTATGCTCTTCTTTAAAATAGTTTGGCTAAATAACACCAACATGAGTATTTTATGATTGCTGCAGGTACAGGGATGTGCTATGTGCAGGTTGATATCACACGCGTCACACCGGAGTCCTCCGGTACTTCCCCGTCGCCAGCACAGCGCCGAGGCACTTCCTGGGGAGTGGATCAGTCAGCGGTGCGAAACCAGACCTAACGGCCAGTTTTTGACGCGCCATCTATCGTTCCTAGGGTGGCGCTCCTTTCAGGGAGTGTACGAGTTCTTCCGGGATCCTCTCTGTAAGGAGTCCAGCTATAGCATCGCTATCAAAGGGACGTATGCCCGGACGGACGCCTCGGCGGTCATTCCGTCCGCGAGTGAGTTCGTGTTTAAGACAACCAAACTGAAAATAACGCCGAACGATTATCAGATGCTAATGTTCATGAATAGTTATCCCGTTAGTAAATGTGGCAATGACCGAAGCTTGGGGAAACCCAGGACGTGACGCCAACTGATGGCTGTGTTCAATTAGGGATAACTTTACCACATGTGGAACACGAAATCGTTAAAACAGAGTACGATAACAGAAAGAGTTTTCTTTATACCGGACAAAGACCTAGCGATTTCGCATCAATGGCCATTTCTAAGAACAGGCATACATCGTTCCGAACGCCGCTAGTAAAGTGTGGTGCTGAAAACTCGATAGTGAATGAAATGTTGCCTTTATTTGAACAATATTCGGGCTATATGAATTCGGACAGTGCTGTTGTAGAAATTATGGGTAATTATGCTTACAGACACCGCGTGACGTCAGTAATATTGTTAGTCGCGTAACTCTCACACTTTGTGTTGGCTGGGCACTGACAGGTTGTGTTTCGTTGTGGGATCGTGCGGTGAACGTTCTGGCAGTTGTTTGTTTGTTGGGCGAGCGCAATACAGACGCACAGTTGATCTTCGATGCATGCCGGGACTTTAGAAGATCATCAACAATCGAAATACATGCATATAGTATTTTCGTATTGCAGCTCTTGTCGGCGACAAATGGAGTTAGTGAATTAAAGTTCATGAAATACAGCTTAATACAACACTGTACATCCTGTTAACATCGTTGTATACGGACGTATTGATAAGTAACAGTATTAAATGTCGTGTATTAGGAACATTACTTTGTGAAATTCACCGTATAATACCTATTGCCACGTTTGAAACAGGATTAAAATTGTATTTCTGGTCTGAAAGCATTAACGGATGTTTTATGTTAAAGGCTTTGTAGAACATTTTGTATGACTGTTTGTGAATTTGTAATTTGTTTGTTACATTCGTGTTCTGTTTGTAGTCCGCCTGCATAATCTGCTAGAAAACTCGATTTATGTATTAGTTTAAAGTGAAAAGCATTAGTCGTCATAATGAAACACAGGACGTGTTATCATTTTAACCCTAACACAGTTTAAGCCTTGAACGTTTTCTCCTATCAGATAAGTAATTAATATTAGGAAATGCATATACCGAATATCCACTTTGAAATCAAAATGTTCATTCATAGTTTGAACTATTGCAGGTTTACCTATACTGGTTGGTAGAAGTTTGTCTTTATATGTATGTTGTGTTAACTGTAGCCGTGTTTCGGGAAAAGCGGGCTTAATGCTTGTGCGTTAAGGGTCGTCCCAAATTAGCCTGTGCTCTCCGCACAGGATAATGTGAGACGGTACTCCCTGCCTAGAATGGATCTCGTGTAGAAGAGACTTCTTTAAAACGAAACTTCCATAAAAAAGGAAAGTATCGTCTCTTATTTACCGTTGCGGATTGCACGTGCTAATATGGGGCGATACATAACGCAAACGGGTAAAGCCCAGTTTTCCCAGAGTGCGGCTCATATATTATTTAAAATATTGAACATAATGGGCAAAGCAGAGCAAGACACTAAAATAGCAAAAACATTCCATTTACAAATGATAAATGGACCCCCTTCAATAACCTGTTGTATGTACACATTCTTTGTTCATGTCATTGTTTACAAGTTATTAATTATAACTTGTAAAAACAACTTTTATTTGCCGGCTCGGATGTTATTACAAAAATTGTGTTATTAAATTATTTCTGCTATATTCTACACGACCCTGTCTAATGAAGAGGGGTTAAAGATGACTAAGTCGACATATATCAGAAAAATGTCATTAAGACTTCATATCATTTTGTAGTCTGTAAGTCGCCATAATTAGTTAACGAGAATGTTAAATATTTTGAATAAATGTGTAGATTTTCAATGTGTTTGTTTGTGAAACGCCACGTATATTTGCTACAACCGCTTCAAACATTTAACAAAAGTTAAAAGCGGAAAGTAGCAATTGCATTTATACAACACTCTCGCATGTAATAACATGGGCGGCAGTTATAATCTTTTCAACGAATACACTTATAAATCCTATCTTAACTTAACTTGATAATATTGCTTTTGTGTTAAAGGCTGCGGAAATATTTTGTGTTTACAACGTCTGCAATTTAACATCTTTTGTTTTTAGGAAACCTTTGGAACAATAAGATAATCTACAAACGGGAACCTTAAATCGAACATTCCGAAAAATAGATCATTATTTACAAACACTGGATGAACAATAAAATGTTGGAATCAAATATAAAACATAGAAGTGTGTACAAGAGAAACTTCTATGGTAACGGATTGACATAATTTTATATTTACTCTGGTTTCCATATAGTGGTCCAAAAAATACCAAGTTACAAAAGATTGTCAAAAATAAGGCATACATAATATATAATTATACTGATATTTCTAAGTTTGGCTTTCAAATGATCGGATGCATGTGTGCATATGTTATTATTATATAATACATACCTTACTATATATAGTAACAAATTTATACAGTTGTTCATGCCATTATCACCATTGCGGGGCCATTATAAATAATCGGCCCGTTATTTATAATCGGCCCTCAGAATCGGATCGCGCGACTGGAATCGGGGCGTTGCCTGTATCCCGCTCGAACCCCCACTAACACCTCTCTTGGGGCGGAGAGCACAACAACCTTACACAGACAGGAAAAAAAAAAAACGGGTATACTACAACATAATAATAACGTCAAGCAAAAACTTAAAATACTCCTTTTAACATATTACATCACTTCACACCTAAATATAAAAACAAACACTACGTAAAAGTAAATATAATTCAGCCAAATCTGATGTATGGTCTGGATGGTTGGCAGGCGGGCGAAAAAAGACGATGGTGGCTCCGAGGGTAATGAGTGCTGCTCCTTGGTCGGCCTCTATGACTGCACCACACACAACCGTATATACATAACCACCATAAGACCTAGAACACAACCACATAACACTCACTTACACATCACCCACAAACAAACCAGTACACCGAACACACCTATATAACACCCACATACACACAACACTAACCTACACAACATTCTAAAAAAAACCAATACACCGAACGCACCTATATAGCACACACATATACACATTACTCATGCACACAGCATTACACCTAATCCTAAAATCACCACCAACAATACAGTACAGGGCACATTAAGGTCTCATTGGCCAGCGTGCACTGAACTCTCCTAAAAAGTAAAAAC